>JBBPTX010000151.1:0-58730 GCA_038094595.1 Pulveroboletus aff. annulatus
TCGCACAGCTCATCTCCGTGGGGGGGGGGGGGTCATGCGATCGTGATGGCGGGATCATCGACGTCCCTGTCGACTTGTTTCCTTTTCGCGCCTAGCTATACAGCCGTGCGAGTTAAAAAATCATATCTGAATCCTATCATCTCGTGCGCTGCTAACCCACTGGGTGATCGTGCGTGTCCTATAGAATAAAGGGTTCCCCTGCCCCATTTAGCCTTTGCACACGCACGTCATGGTCGACAGCGCATGTCACGCCGCGCTAGGATCGAAACAGCCGGCAAAGAGGCTAGAGCGGCCACGGTTGACCATTCATTTCGTCCCGCGACTGAAAATGTACAGATAACCTCTTGTGCATGTGTTTATAATTAGGCCGCGGCGAGAACGCAATGTACAAGAGAAGGCATGAAAAGAAAACGAGAAAGAGATTGCCGGATGCCATGGATACCAACGGACGTGTATGAGGCGTACGAAACACAAAGAAAGAGACAAAAGGAGGTCACATCAAGAAGTCGCGTCGTAGAACAAGTCGACAGGAATGCTTCCATGTCATTGTCCACATAAATGAACACGGTTCTGGACAAAAGCGTCAGGCCATCCGTGCCTCGGGTGATCCAAGAGGGTAAAAAAAAAAAAACAACGTACGAGGCAGTATCCGTCCTCGTCCCTCGATCCGCCGAGAAACCCAGTTCAGAGCGCGCTGACCCCCGATTCCCATTCTTCCTTCGTCACACACCCGACGGACCGACACACCGGACAGGATACTTCCACCAATGGGTCCGTGACACGCCTGTCCTCGCTGCCCCACCCCGCGACACGCTCCGCGCTCACCAAACACTCGGGATGAAACGCATGGGCACATATATGCGCCTGTCCGTCACACTCTGAATCCGAATGCCATAGCGGGCGGATGTATACCTGTTTCGTCAGGGACGCAGGGACTTGGGGGCAAGGATCGTCGTCGGAGGGGCCGACGCCACAGCTCGTGTCCGAACAACGCAGACCTTGCTCGCGTTCGCGCTGCTCGACGCGTTGACGCAGTGACGGACCAGGGGCGGTGGGCAGTGTCCATGTCTTTCTGCGGGGTGGCATGGGACGTGTAGGTCGGAACATGTTTGGACGAAGTGGCATCATTGGAACGATGCGAGGACCACCCGGGGGAGGCGGAGGTCCCGGTTGTCGACCAGCCGCATCAGGCACGGGCATGTGCATAGGCATAGGCATAGGCACGGGCATGGGCACAGGCATGGGCATCGGCATCGGTCTAAATTGTGGTTGCGATTGTGGCCCCTCCGCAAGAGGGACATCCGGAGCTGGAACGCCACCCGAAGCTGGCGCCGCACCCGGACCAGGCGGCACGGGCCCAGGCATCGGCCCCTGCCCATGAATCACTTGCGGAATAATATTCCTCGTCGTGCGCAACAACCCCTCGATCAACGTCTGCAAATCCTGCGGCAACATGTTCGGATTCGGTGCAGGCCCATCCTGTCCGCCTGCAGGACCGGGACCGGGACCTGCCTCGTCATTCTCCCCACCCTCCTCCCCTTGGACATGATCGTGGACATCATCCCCACCGGGTGGCATACCGACAAACATGTCCAACCCGATCGTCAACACATCGATACCTATCCAAAAAAAAGAAAAAAAGAACCTCGTCAGTCGAGCTCGGTAGAAGACGATGCGCCAATACAACAAGCAGAGCAGAATTCACATACCCTGGTTTGCATCACCAGGCGCAGGTGCGCCGGTAGGCGGTCTCAAGGGTATTTGGATGGCTGGAAAGGACAGTACAGGGATCCCGGGGGGTATACCTTGGAACGGGTGAAAGCCCATGCCAGGTGGGGGAGGTGGCGGTGCACCGAATGGTCCCGGTGGGGGCGCAGGAGCAGGTCCATAAGGCGCTGGGCCCGGCGCAGGAGCCGCATCCGCAGTCGCGCGCGCAGGTTCAGCTGGAGGAGGAGCCGCATCAGCCGGAGGAACAACCTCCTCTGGAGGTGCAGCTGGTGGATTTGCCTGTGCTGTAGTCGGGTTACCGGGAGGTCGATTAAACGTCCGTCTAGGCGGCGTATACGTCAGATTCTCCGGGTCAATATTGAATCGACACGTCGGACACGTCGCTTGCTTGGCCCTCGTGAACCACGGCAACAGACACGTCGCATGGAACACGTGTGCACACGGAAGGGAAATGATCTTGACAAGTTCCGGAGTCGACGAAGAAGCCCCGGTTTCAGAATTGGAATTCGAAGCATCCACGTCCATCGCGTCGCTCTCTGTAGGGGCCTCGTCTGGCGTCTCCGATGGCGGCGCGCCGCCTTCCAAGGGATGTTGACCACTAAAACTGTCGCTCTCTGCATCCAACAGCGTGTCCCAGCAAATAGCACAACCCGTCCCCGCGCCTTCCGTGCTGGCTTCCCCAGCATGTCCCCCTGGCGCGCCGCCCACGCGCTCCAACCGCTTGACAAGTCCAAGAGGCACCACCTCGAGCCCCGCCACCAGCTTCTTTGCCCGTTCAGGATCTTCCCGTCCCTCATCCAACGCTTGCAACTCCTGGAAAAACGTGGCAAATGCCGCAAACAATTCTTCCCTGGCAGCTGGATCCATATTCATCATGCCCGGAGGCCCGCCGGGGAATCCACCCGGCACCCCACCCTGGCCGACGCCGGCCGGTCCCGTACCTGGAGGATGCGGCCCTCCAAACAAGGGAATCGTCACAGTAAATCCTGCTGTCATCACCGGGGTACCACGCGGGGGGTGACCACTCTCTGCCGTCGACGGACCCGCAGGACCCTCGCCCGTATGTGCATCGTCCCCCGCAGGGTGAAAACCTGCAGGCACACCCACGCCAAACAGCGCGCCGAAAAAGCCCGGTGGAGGATGGGGCAGCTGTTGCTGCGGGTCAGGATGCTGCGGGGGACCGCCCACACGTTCAGAAGGATGCCGACGGTCCCTCGCGTCGTCCCCATCGTCATCCACACGCGCGCGCCGTGTCCCAACGGTCGGTCCCAGCTCCGCCAGCCCAACGTCGTCGTCCGTCCACGCACTCTCCCGGTCGTCCTCGTCCACGGGCGCGGTGTCCACACGAGGCAGTTCCAGGCCGAAAGGCGCGATGCCAGCGTCTGACTCATCCAAAGAGTCGTCGGTGACAGAGCGCAACTCTGGCATCGAGTCCGCGTCGTCGTCGGGTTGGGAGGAAGGGGGCACTGGCATGTCGGTGTCGGTGGGTGCAGGGGGAGAAGACGTGGATGCGTTGTGTAAAGGTGGGAGAGTGGGATCCGTGGGACGAGTGTCATCCGCACCACCCACGGTATGCAATGGTTCTAGAGATGGCATGTCATGAAATGCATCGCGTGTCCCTTCATGGCCCGCTGCAAAGGCGTGATTAATATTCCGAAAGACGTTCTGGATGGTGGTTCCGACATGGAAGTTGGGCAGACTGCGGGTACGGTTGTTGTCGTTGCGTTGATGGTCGTTGTTCATAGAGATGGTGATGGTAAGAGAACAAGAGGTGGAGAAGGGTGTTTGTAATCGAGCCTTTGTTGTCGACTGCGACCACGCCCACGGCGTGACGATTGTTTGTCCACGTCGCGTAAGCACCAGAACATTCGCCAGAGATCGCGTCGCGTACGTGTTCGATCCACGCCATGGGCATATTTTTTACCCCGCTACAAACTGGTAATATACACACATCACAGCGTCTTGGCCTTTGCCTTGCGCCTTTCTCTACGCACGTACCGTCGCGCAGCCGGGACACCAAACTATGCCACCGGTCAGCACCCCGCGCGTGACAACCAAAAAAAGGACCTACCCGGACGATCGGATACAATACCAAAAGCGACCCACCGACGATCCAGCCCCACCAGACATGCTGTGGAAGGGGCGCCTCGAACATGCCCCGACTCCATTTCGTAATCACCAACAGCTCTGTCAAGACCGTGGCGAGCAACAGCCAACAATGGTGGCCCATCCGCCTCGCTCTCCTGTCCATCCGATACGTCATGTGACAACCACAGGGGATACCCAACCTACTTTGGATCGTTGATATACTGATACAACTCCCTCACCGCCGGGAGCGCACACAAAAAGACAAACGCGAGTCGCATGATGACGATCGGATGATCAGGTTCCATCCACAGCAACGACTGGGATGCACGTCAGGAGCAGCCCGATCGACCGACGGATCGCGCACCTTGAGATAAAACGGATTGAGTTCCGCAGCAAGGAAGACTGCAAGGAGGGACACGACGGTGACATAATGACGAAACGACGTGGTGCCCTCCCACTTGAATGCGGTCCAATCGTGAGGGGAAAACTGACTCAGCACGCGTTTCGCCTTGGAGCGTAACCCGCGGGTCTGTCGCAACCCGCGCCACTCGTACGGCTAAATGGTAGGTCGGTCGCAAAGGCAGGTTGGTATGATGACAGCCACACCTTGACTTCCAAGTACTGGCACGTCTTGATTCCTATCAGTGCGGAGGTGGACAAAGAAGAAGAAGAAGAAGAAGAAGAAGTACCGAGGTACGTCCCGATCCAGTTGCAGAGCAAGACGTCGAGCACCCACTGGATGGCAAAGCGATCAGCCACCGAGAAATGCGGAAAAAGGAGAGGCGTACATGGTCCCACCAGCACTGTCCGATACGATACTGAGTTTCTGTGCGGAGATAAGCAAGATCTCGATCAGACGTACCTCGGCAAAGTTTGGCAACTGATGTTGAAGACTATATTCAGCAAATTCAAATGCGATGCTCAGGATCTGGAGAGAGAGGGATGATTGGGAACGAGGTCGAGAACGAACACGCACCCAGCAGAACCAGTAATCGCGCAGTATCATTGCTTTTCCAAACCAACCGAGGGCGTGTGCCAAGCAAAAAATGTCGATCGCGTCCTTGAGGGGCGTGTGTGAGAGGACAGAAAAAAAAGAGGAGACGGACCAGGATGGCGTGTGCGGAGAGGGCGCAGTGTTCGGCGTAGCTCTTTTCGGGGAGGGGTACGTTTAGAGCGGGGTCGACGAGGGTCATCATCTGCCTTGCCGAGTGTAGATCCTGGAAGAGCAAGAAGACCAAGACGAGCTCATAGAGGAGGTTGATCCCCAGGATGATCCGCCAAAACGCCGGATGTGGCCGTATGAACGGTCCATCCCTGAATTGAATCATGGAGAACATTAAAAAGGAAGCTATAGCGGCGTAGACGCCACTGGATATGAACGCGATGACGAGTGAGACGTGGAGGAGGAAGAAGCGATGCGTACACGCGACGTTTGTCTGCGCCTTCTGCAAGGAGGTTGGGTGTCATGGCGATGTAGGCCAACAGGGCGAGTCCGAGCGTGATGGGGCTGTAAAAGAATCTGGGCCAAGTCGGTCAGCGTCGCGAGCGCGGGTGTGGACATACTCGCTGCGTTCTTGAAAGGGGTGGTGTATGATCTGCCTGTGTTGCTGTCAGACGCGGTCGCCCACGGCGAGGCCACCTACGTCGAACCCTAGCACGAGTCAAGGCGCGGACGAGGACCGGTGTTGGGCACGCACAACGGACGGGGGCATCGATGCCTCCTCGGATCATGGAATCCCACGCGGATCGTGACCCTGTTGGAATCCGGGTTCGGGATGGGCCGTGTTCATTGTGGGTCGGACAACCCGAGGGTGTGGAAGGTTTGCGGTCTTTCAACTTGAAACTCCACACGAGATCAGCCTTGCCGACGATGACGGACGCATGGCGAGCGAGACGTAATCCACGAGCCCGAGCTAATCAGATATCCGAGGCACTGCGTTGCAATTAGGCATCCAGATCTGCAGACGGACTTAAAATGTGGCCCCCCCCCCGCGTCCGTCTTCCCCACTCTGGATGCACCCCTCCAAGGCCGAATTCATGGACCTCGACTTTACCGTCGACACCGACCACCGCAAACGGCGACGCAACCGGACCACCCAGTCCTGTCTCAACTGCCACACCTCGAAACGAAAAGTAGGTTGTCTGCGGCGCCGTCGGTCCTCGCTGACGTGCTCTAGTGCGACAGAAAACGGCCCTGCCAGCGCTGCATCCAGCTCGGTCTCGTGCGTGCCGTCGTGTCGCGCGCGCGTGTCGCTGACGCTCTTCTAGACGGGGCTGTGTGTGTATGAAATAGACGATCCTGCGCTCAGGTGCGTCTGCGTGCGTGTGCCCGTCGCGTTGCTCACGCCCGTGCAGGGACGACCCGTCGGTCGACGAAGCGACGCGTCTGCGCAACCGGATCGCCGAGCTGGAGAGCCTCGTCCGAGAGCTGCGTGGTATGTCCCCTCTCTCTCTGACCGGTGCCCGTCTTGACGTGGTCCAGGCAAACCCCACCCGCGCTGGGCCGATGCCAACTTTAGGGACGGGGATCCCTCTGAGCGGTGGCACTCGCGCGCTGCCAAAAACAGTCTGCATCTCCGGCGCCGTGCACGTTCCCCAGACACGCTCGCCCGTGCAAACCAGGAGCCCCGCGGTCTCGTTTCAGCCTCTGGCACGCCGATCAAGATCGAGCCCATTGCGGACATCTCTCAGCCCCATCTATACCGTTTCACGCCGTCGCCGCCAGCGTCGTATCCCGCTTTCCATTCAGACACCTCGGCGTCGCCACCCTACGAACGTCAGAACGGACATGGCTACAGCAATGCTCCCAACGCACGCCCACCCATGCCGTATCCATCCCCCACCTCGACCAACGGTCTCTCGTATCCCCACGACCCGCCTTCGTACCACGACAACGGCAACGTGTATCAGATGGATCCCTACCCGTCCGACTCGCCGCCCGCGCCGCCCTTTTGCGCATGCCGCACCCACCCTGGGGTCGAGCACGCCCTCGTCGCGCTCTCGCAGCAACTCTCGAGCACGCTCGCATCGCTAAGGCATCATCCCGACAATTCGCCGTGCCCATTGTTCCGCCGCATCCACGACCTCTGCAATCTGATGCAGTACGTCCCCGTTCAGTTGCCTCGCGGCGACCTCGTGTCCAGTGATGAGCTAATCTCTTTGGTCGGTGAGAACCAGTGGACATGATCCGGACGAAGGCACAGGTTCGCCTTATGGGACACTTCCCACACCGACGGAGAGCGAGATCATGTCCTCGCATTCGTCGTCGAGCACGCCCTTTCATGCCTCCTCCGCGTCCGAGTGGAACACGATGACCTCGACCGGGTTCAACCCCTACTTTCCCATATCGCCCGGCGAGCAGACCATGTACATTTCCTAGTCTCTGTACATTTCATGTAGAACAAACGAAAAGACACGTTGCGAGGTGGGGTCCGCGAGCCCGTGGCTGGTCCACCTGTCCCGCTCGATAAACAGCACCCGTCCGTCTTTGCCAACGAGCACGACCGTGGCGACACGCGTCGCATACGGCCCGCCCCCAAAGTCGACCGGGTCCACCTGGATCGTCTGTCGCAGCGCGTCGCGCGAACGGGCGACGGACGTGGACGTCAGCAGAGCAAACAGACGCTCGACGAGCACATGCTGGGGGGGCACGTCGTCGAGAACGGCGTCAAAGAGGCGGGTGCCGTGCTGCACCTTGGGCCACACGGCCTGTCCGTCGACCCCGTTGGAGAGGGCACCGCGCGCGTCGGATACCGCGCGGGTGGTGATGGCACCCCCCGCACCGTGGTTGGTGGTGTAGCGCACGTCGTACCCGTCCTCGGTGGGCGTGAACACGGCGAGGTTGAACCCGGCATAGGGTGTGTCGTCGCCGTCGGGGGGCGTGTCGGACGCGAGACTCGCCGCGACGAGGTGGCCGCGCGAGGAGGCACACGGACGGGCCTGTTCGGTGATGTTGGTCCTGTTGGCGGTGAGAGGCGGCCAGTCAGGACAGCGAGGACATACAAGAGCGCGAGTTTGCCGGTGCGTGCGAGGCCGAGCCACGTCCCGCCCGCCTGGACGTCGATGCCACACAGCACGTCGTCGCGAAACGCGGCGGGCAACGTCGGTCTCGACAAGACCTCGTCGCGGTTGCTGCACACGACGCTAATCACGGGTGAGCGGGCGAAAACCAACAAAAGACGACGGACAGGGCATAGTCGGCATAGTCGCGCGCGTAAAAGGCGATACACATGATGACTCCCACCGTCGTGCTCGACAATGGCGCATACACGATCAAGGCTGGCGTCGTCGGTCGGCCGTGTCGTCTCATTCCCAACGCCGTCGTGCGGTCCAAGGGCGACAAGACGACCTACATCGGACACGACATCGCCCGCTGCAGAGACGTTTCTGGGCTGCACGCTCGTCTCCCGTTTGAAAAGGTACCGTCGCGTGTTCGCAAGCGTCTGCTCACATCCCCCACCAGGGCTACCTCGTCGACTGGGATGCACAAAAGGCGATATGGGACGGCCTGTTCTCGACAGAGGTCCTCGCCGTCAGTCCGTTTCCACCCCCCCTCGTCCCTTGCTACAGCCCCCCGCCAGGTCAACACACCCGAATCCTCTCTCATCGTCACCGAACCTTGTTTCAACCTCCCCAACATCCAAGACGTCTACGACCAGTTTGTTTTCGAGGAATACGAATTTCAGTCCTATTTCAGGTGCACACGTAAGTGGCACGCCTCCCTGGCGACTCGGCGCCACGCTCATACGTATAGCCGCTGCTCTGATCCCATATGGATCCCTCTTTGGTCCCAATACCCCCGAGTGTGTCCTCATTGTCGATTCTGGTTTCAGCTTTACACACGTCGTGCCTGTGATCAACCATCACATCCAGTGGTATGCCGTCAAAAGGTCCGTCCCTGCCTCATCCCTCTCCTCCTCTCATCCGATCGGTCGATTAGAATCGACGTCGGAGGTAAACTGCTGACAAATCACCTCAAAGAGGTCGTCTCATATCGCCAGTGGAACATGATGGACGAAACCTACATTATGAATCACGCCAAGGAGGCGTGCTGTTACGTCTCGACACACTTCATCACGGACCTCGATTCATCTCGGTCAGTCCTCGCCCACATTCTTTCAATCGCTCTCTCTTCAACCCCTTCCAAGCGCTTGCCCAAAACGGAACCCGTCCGTGATGGAATACCTCTTACCCAACTTTGCCATCCATCGTCCAGGCCAGATCAGGCCGCCCGGATATGACCTCGCACCAACGGACCAAGTCCTTCTCATGGACAACGAACGTGTCACCGTTCCAGAACTCCTCTTTCGTCCCGACGATATCGGTCAGTCATCCCGTCCTCGTCCCTCGTTCATTCTAAAAAATTTTCAGGGTTGCCACAGACAGGTCTCCCAGGTACCATCGCGGCGTCCATTGCACTGCTCCCCGAAGATCTACAGGGTATGTTCTGGGCAAACATCGGGCTCGTCGGTGGTAATACCCTCTTCTCCGGATTCCATACGCGACTGTACGCCATCCACAGCCCGTCGTGAGATCACACCACTGACATCTTCAATCAGCATGACGGAATTGCGTTCGCTCGCCCCGGTCGATGTCGACATACACCTGTTCAAATCGGATGAGTAAGCCCCCTTGACGCACAGCGTCATATCTGCCTGACCACGGCCCAGCCCGGTGACAGAATGTTATCGCTCCGCACTGACGTTTGCCACACGTCCCGATGTCGCGTCCCATCTGGTCACCCGCGCGGAATATTTAGAATCGGGTAGCACCGCAGTCCGTCGAAAGTTTGGCCATTGGGATGCACCCCAAGACGACATCGAACCCCGCTTGGCCAAGAAGCCCAGCCGAGCACGCATCCGCGCGACTGCATCCTCGTCTGCCCGCCGTCGGTGACTGCCGTCCACCTGATTCGGTCGCATAGCATCCGTGGGTTCGCAGATTCAGGGCTCGCTTTCTTCGTGAAACTTGCGCGCGCGCGCGCGCTCGCTCGCGGTGGTGCTCTCGCACCCAGAGTTCTGAAAAATAGAAGACATGGTGCTAGCGCAATCCCCGCACGCGCGTTTCTCTTTTCAGGTCATTATCTACTTATCGCTGTTCGCGTTCTAGTACGGAAACCCGCGAAAATGAAAAATGCTTGGCCATCCTACTATTCTGTGGGAATAACACCACTTGACTTTATCTGGTCAGGCACTGATCTGGGACATGGACCGCAGTCGTGATTACCGCTCTGACTCGCCTCCAATGCATGTCCCACCGTCCCATTCTAGGCAACGCTGAGAAAATAGGTGACCCCCTCTTTTTTCTCTCTTCCAGATGCGGCTTCGGATTGGACCGTTCATTTGCACCGATCACCGTACACGAGGCATGCGCTTCGCCTCGTGAGCTGAGCTGTCATCGCCACTTTCTCGAAATCCGTTGTACGGCACATTCACACGCGTGGTGACGTTGCCCAGTTTGGGGTTTGGGATGCGAGGGAGGGGGGGAGCCCATCCCCTTCTCCAAGGACGCCTTTGCAATGGGTTTCCGTCGGTGCGCTTCCAGGCACGATGACGGGGTTGCTCTCCGAGTCTGACGGACGGGCGTTGGGATCGCGTCTGGCCATGAGATCGTCCTTCTCTTCCCCCCAACTGCGATGTGTGCCGTACACCCCTCCCGTCCGACACACGGTCCTATCGCACGTCTTGAACCACCAGGCAAACCAAAAGAAAGCAAGACAGCGTCGACGCGTCATCGCCAGATCCCTCACACTCATCCCTGCCATCGCCGGAGACCGCGTCACGCGTGCTTCTCCAAGGTCTTCTGGTGCGGGCACTTGCCGTGCACGCACCTCGTCCAACGCATCCTTGATGTGTTCTTCTTCTGGCATATGGGTTTCGGCATCGTGTGGAGCTCCTCGTTTCATACACATATCGCCTCGCGTCCGTGGTGTTTCGTCTCCTGCGGGTTCTTTACCACCACACTCGGGCACTCGGCGCGGGGGAGGGGAGGGGGGGGAGGGAGAGCCAAGGAGCGAGTCTACCCTGCCCTGCAAGGAGGGGTGCCGGGGACGATAGGTTAAACCGCACATCCTGTTTCCGGGGGAGACGGCGGTGCACACCATCGCTGAGCGCTCTCGGGTCTTTATTTCGGCCAAGAAGCGACGACCATCGAGATGCATGCATGCTCATGACACACGCCGACGGGTCGACGTTTCAGATCGGACGAGGAGGGATACCGCGGAGCGGTTCGCGTGCTTGGGTCTGCGCGCGTTGTGGGTTGCGCTGGGAAAGACGGCGCGTCGGTTGGCAACGGGCGTGGTCCTTGACTTTCCTTCCTTTTTATTTTATTATTATTATTTCTTTTTCTCTTCTGGAGAGTGGGTCTGTCCCCCTCGCCCCCGCCGCAGTTCTTTCCCCCGTTTTGGTTTCAAGAACGCGATGGCGCGCGCGCGCGCGCTGAGTGACCCCAGTAAACGACCGACGACCGACGATCGATACATATGCCCGATCATCCGATTATCGGACGCACGCCCTCGTTCTGCTCCTCTTTTTTTCCCGACCCGCGCTGTGCAACAGCAGGCCGCGAACGAGCGGCACCTCCTCGACGAGACCAAGACCAAGACCAAGCAGCCATCCGAGGTGAAACACGATCGACCGACCCTGCAGACAGACGTGTCGAGGGATCACGCCACAAGCCCGAGGTACATACGAGGCAAGGGTCCACGGGGATCACCTCGTCCCTGCCGTGTCCGTATATGGGGGGTTCCAAGCAGGCAGCATCCCAATCCCAATCTCAGCCCATGGATGATGCCATCGCCAACGTGAAACGCGCCGGCCACATGCATGCGTGAACAGGAATATGACAATGTGATGGGTACGCACACCACCACCCAAGTATGGCGTCATCGGACCGTGGTGGTCCCCCCCATGGTGGTGCCTCATCACGCATCATGCGTCATCCATCCCATCATGATGTGACCGGCAACCACCGCGTCGCCAGTGATCGTCACATTGGCTCTAGCGTTCTTGTGCTCGTTTTGCCCCCACCCCAATCGACGACGAGGGCGGTGAACGAGACCCGTTGGATCACGGCGCACGGTAACTTGTTTGGTTCGATCAAGATCAGAAGGACGACCCAGGTTCTGATCGCGCACGCCGTCTCGTCATTGGTACCGCGTTCTGGTCTGGGAAGACCGAGACGGGTTTGGTTTGGGGGGAGGCGTCTTTCGGTCCGACGGAACGCGATAGCGTCACTGGGAGACAAAAGGATTGAAAATAACGCAGAGGTATTGACAATTAGCCATTCGCTCATCCAAGGGATCACCGGGATCACCAGCGGCGGGTCCTGCCGATACAACAGCATCAACCACACCACATTTGCAATCACCTTGCGTGTCAGATTGGGCGTATCGGAAAAACACATCCATCAGAAGACGAAGAAAGAAAGGTGATGATCAACTCGGGGACAAAAAACTTGGCGTTAAAAAAACGTGGCGGTCGTGATCGTGTCGGAAAATGATAATGAAAAGAAAAAAAAACATACGACTAGGATACGGGGATGGCAGTCGGATCGAGTCGCCCTCGCCCTCTTCTCTCTTGTACGAACCAACTCCCTTACTGCTCGGCGAGGGTCATGACTTCTATGAGCAACGTCTGCTGATCTACACTCAGCAATGTCATTGCAGTCTGATGCATGGCCGCATTCTTGCTTTGAAAAGCTGTCCTCGCGTCAGCACCCAAAAACCAAAACCAGGGCTGACCACGCACTCGTCAAGGCATGTTTAAACGTCGTATACGGATTAATCGCATCAATGAGGCTGAAAAACCCAAGCTCCTCTTCGATTTCGGATTCTTCTGACGTGTCGGACGTCGAGTCGCCTTGTTCTGTCATTTTCTCAGATCGGGCCCTTAGACGAGCACTCTGACATGGCGCACAATCAGTATTCAGGCACGCAGGTAACATGGCGTGTCCTCACCTCGTTGGCGAGCATCTCGAGATACGCTGAATCGTCGTCCCAAACGTCCTCTACACCAAGAGCGTGAGTGTCCACCATAAAAAAAAAAAAGAGCAAGATCTCACCATCATCCTCGCCCTCCAAATTCAAATACCTCGAATCCTCTTCCTCCTCTTCCTCGTCCTCGTCTACCAAACTCTGCTCCAACGCTTTGCGTTCTACATCCCCGTTAGCACTGCCCCACATAGGAGACAAGGAACAACCCACTCGATATCGCCTGCGGCAACGACTTGAAAATCACCAAGGCTCCTGCTACGATGCCATACCACCCGTCCCTCAAGCTCTCCGGAATCATCTGTCCATCCACCTCGAGCAGCTTGCTCAGCGTCAATAAACTCAGCTTCTTGTCGTGCACGCGGGGCAGCTTGCCCTCGGTATTAATCGCAGCAAACCATCGGTCGAAAAAGAGGCGGGCAGCACCGGGCTTGTAGATCTCCATCAAACGGAGCGATGCGGTGGGGTTGTAAAAGACGGCGTTGATGAGGACGAGGAGGTTGGCGAGTTTGAAGGCGTAGGTGTTGCCCCCGTCGATGTGGTCAATCGCAATCTTGATGACGTTTGGAAGGTGCTATGAAGATCATCATCAGTCGCTGGTTCGGTGAGAACGGGGAGAAACGTACATCGTCGACGTGACCAGCGAGATTCATGAGAATGGATTCGGCGAGCTTGCAACCGTTTATCCTGTCATTGTCTCCGAGACTGGTGCTCGTCATGGACGTTTCGTACATGTCCAACACCTTTTGCCGATAGTCGGGTCGCGCTTTGAAAACATCGGCCCCATAGGACAAAAAGTTGTCCAAGGAAGGAAGCATTTCTGCGGTGGTCACATCACCGAGTGTCCTCATCTACTACAGTGCATAACACTCACCATCCAAAAAGTCAATGGCATCCGATTTGAAGAGTCCATACGTAAACTCAAACACAGGCCAAATGTTTGGCGAGATGGATGCCAGCTTGAACGTCAAATTGTCCACCAGCTCGTACATGTTGTCAAACAAGTCTATGCAAGCGCGCGTCAGCAACGCAACAATACCCTCGTCTACCGTCAACGACTCACCGATCAGCTTGTTTTCCAGCGTAAACCGAATGATGGGTATGATCACCTCCTGAACCTGTCCCAAAATCTCCCGATTTGAGTCTACCGAGGACACGATCTACGCATGCGTCAGTCCCAACTCGGCACACGAGACAATCCCAAACTTGCCGTGCTGATCGTCTTGGCCACGCCCATCGCACCATACATCTTGTCCTCGTCCGTATCCAATATCGTGTCGATATCCACGCTATCCAGCGTCACGTCGCCCGTCTGCGACAACCCGTCGCGCGCCAGACGTAAATACGAATCACACTGACCAGTCCCCGTCCTCACCAAAGCTCGACAAGTATACAATGAAACACACTCACCAACCTACTCGTCAACTCGGTCGCAACAGGAAGAAGCTCGTCCTGGAACTGCTCGACCATCGACTCCATCGCGTTATTGAGAAGATCGAGATCCGTCTCGTCAGACAGTTTAAGGAGACCTGGAATCGCATCAGCGCCGCATTCTTTAGAGCGTAACGGGAAACACACGTCGGATGACTTCGCCAACGCGGGGTGATACGACCGCCCGTACTGCACAAGTTAATCACGACCCAACCTCACATGCGAACAAACATGTCATACCTGATTCATAGACAACAACCATCTGAGTGAGTGTCAAAGCTGCCTGGACGCGGACTGGGAGCTCAGGATCGTCCAAGGCGTTCGCCACCGCATTGGAATGGGCGGCCAAATTCTTGACGACACACATGTCATCATCAATGAACAAACACAGGACGCGAGACCAACCTCGGGATTACTCCACTCGAGGTTATGCTTCACGACCGTCCCCAGTACCTCACACGCCTAAACCACTATAAGCAAAATCAAGCCACAGCGGCGCACCGACTCACGATAGAACGCATATATGGCTCGCTAGCAGTAAACTCTGGGAGAACGTGCTGCATCATGAATTGTTCCATGCTCCCCTTGACCTCGGGATGGCGCATGATGAACGGGCCTAGTGCCGCCGTAATATTAAGCGCCCCGAACTTCTGAGGTGGTGCCGCATCACTGCGACAAAATTAAGAGCCGAACGCTCGATAGTGGCACGCCACTTACGGACGAAGGATGTCGTTGACGAGACTGAGCATGGGCAAGAATGCAATCTTGGTGCGAACGCTAGCCAACGAGAGGATAAACGAGATGGCACCCGACACGGGCGAGGACACGTTTTCGTATTCATCTGCACGTTATCAGCTCGGATTCTCGATACGCCACAGAAGAGAATGTAAACATACCCACGGAAGCACGAATATACTCGACGGGATCAGACGTCCACAGTTCCTGATCGGCAAGGGTGAAGCAGAGATGAGGAAAGACAAAGCTGGCAACAAGATTGTTGATATGGGGTTTCAACAGAATCCAGGTCGATTTCGGCTTGATACTTGAGGGAAATCAGCTGGGACCAACGACACACGATACGAGACACACCATGCAGTAAAGTACTGGAAAATCTGATATTGGCATTTCTTGGACAGCCATGCCTGCTTGGACACGTAAAGCTCGACCTGATAAAGATAAACCTTGAAGATCTCTGGTGCAAACGCCGTAACAAAGTGGTTGGCGAACTTCTCATACTCCTTTTGCATCGGCGTCGGGAGTTGAGAGGGGTTCCCATACCTGGGTCATATGTCAGTCCATGAAAACGCGTCGCGCTGAGCAATGCCTTTCCTGTGAAAGAGTCTGCCTAGCGTGGCGTATGCCCATTTCTTGGCCTTCCACCACTCGGACTTTTCCCTCTCCTCCTCGTTTTCAGGGACAGCCTCGCTTGGAAGCGCTAGTTTGACGACGTCGAAGAGGAGTCTGCCCCAGGGTACAAGACTTTCTGCGCTCTGTTGATGTGCACTGAGGTTGACGATAATAGATGTCTTGTACGTCTTGAGAATGAGATGCAACATGGACGGAATCTCCTGCGCCGACGATGGAGGCGTGTTCAACATACCAGTCGCGACCGTCACGAGCGTCGGAAAGAGCTTGGGCACGATCACGGGCAGATAATCGTGCGCCTGGCGGTACCTGTCGCCCTATCAGTATTGCACGACCTAAACGAAAAAAAAAACACCCACCTAAACGCACGCACGCATTCGAGGGCAGCGACACACCCTGCACCCACCTCGCGGATATCGCCACTCGTCAACAACGCGTTCACGCTATCCAACAGCCCTTCCCATTTATCCGGGAAATCGTGTGCGACGAGATCTTTGAGTGTCGCCCCGAGCTGGACGGTGATCGTCCTCGAGGGCGACCCAGCGAGCAGACGCAAGATGGCCGATTTCAACGCGTCGCGGTCAGATTGTGCAATCGGGACCTGCTCTGGTCGTACGCCAGGTGCGTCGAGTGTATACGCGGTGTGGACGCGGTTTTTGAGGTAGACGGAACATGCTTGGCGGGTTGGGCTGGGAGGGGCGTGAGCGGGGTGAGGTGGTTTGTGCGCGTGTACACGTACAGATCGACGCTATCAGAGGCAATAATTTGCAGGATGGCGGTCAAGACGCCCTCTTGGACACCGATCTGGACATCTGGGTTGGACGAGGACGACCAACGTGGGCGCGACACACCTTGCGAATCTGGAGTTCGCCCGCCTTTTGGATGTTGGGATCGGCATTGTAGGTGGTGGCGAAAAGATTCGCGAGGGCTTGAAAGTCCATCGTGGTGGTCGAGAACAAGGAAGAAAAGGTAAATTTTGCACGCAAAGTCGCGTCTGATATTACACCGAATATGGTACATCACGACGTCTCCAACAGATATCTCCACGTTCCGAACAACATGTTTACCATGAACCCAATCACGATGCCCAGCTGTGTCTTGCGCCTAGAACACGGCCTAGATCAGCCAGAGGCCATTCGGACAATTCGCCACATACGGAAAAATGACGTTTTCTGTGGGTTGGACATCGCTGCCATCATCCCAAAAGGCGGCAGGCTTGGCATCGCGCAAGAAGAAAAATGGCAAGATGGGGAAGAAGAACCCAATGACGATGCCACGCAGAATCATGCTCTGCGCTGACGTCTGCACGAGCGGCGCGTTGCCTACACTATCCATGGAATCAATCCACTGTTCTTCCAGTGCACGCGCGTGCTCATCGTCTACCACGCGTCAGTTTGGTTCGTGCAAGACACTGAAGACATACAGTCCTCGTCGGTTTCAAACTCGATGTCGAGATAGTTGGACGACGACTGGCTATGGAACTGCCTGCGAAAGTTGGTAATATCTTCCTCTGAGAACCCGGCTGCGACCAGGCGATCAAAACCACGCAATGGCCGGAGTTGTGCGACCTGTGGTCCATCAGCCCCACGATGCCAAGATACCAAGGGTGTATACCTGGGGCTTGTCTTCGACTTCTGCTACCGGATCGACCATGGGTCCGACCGAACAGTGCAACCAGGTGATGATGTGTGGTGGCGAGTCCTCGGACTCGTTGGTACGGTGCTGTCGTTCTTCCAATGTACTCAGCCATGAATGCAGTAGAGTACCGTCCGTGAGCAGTCGCCCAGCATGAATCAGCCTCAGCCGCCGTTCCTCCAACTCCGGACGTGCTGCGACAATCTGCAACGCTGTGAGTCCAGTCCCAAGCCAAATACGATACACACCTTGGCCTTGACGTCGCGCACGGTGTCGAGGCTAGAAATGTACACGACAAGGTCTGGTGTACCTTCTGTAAATCGGATGGTCAAATGCCTCGCCTCGTCTGGCTCAACCGCGCGCTGTTTTCCCTTTGCCTTGTCGCTGAGCATGAGTGTCCTACTTAGTGGCTGTGTAAGCCTACTTGTCAGCAATGGGCGTGGGAAGACCATAGATCTTGTCCTCGTACTACTACATTGCTATAGCCCATCATGCCGCGCGCAGAAGGTATGTTGCTCTAACAAACCCAGTTCATATCTAACGTGTCTTGCAGTCGGAACGCCAAAGTACTTGGCCAACAAAATGAAGTCGAAAGGCCTCCAGCGCCTTCGATGGTACTGCCAAGTCTGCCAGAAACAATGCAGAGACGAGAACGGGTTCAAATGCCACGCTCAATCCGAGGGCCATCTCCGTCAAATGCTCGTCGTCGGCGAAAATGCCGGCCGACACATTGCCGACTTCTCAGGCCAGTTCCAGCACGACTTTGTCCAGCTCCTCTCCCGCAGGTACGTTCTTGCCTTGCATGACTTGTCCTCACCCTGACACGACCCAGATTTGGCACGAAACGCGTGTTTGCGAACCGCGTGTACCAAGAGTTCATCCAGGACAAGCAGCATCTACACATGAACGCCACACGCTGGGTCACCCTCACCGAGTTCGTCAAATACCTCGGTCGATCAGGTATCGCCCGTGTCGACGAAACAGACAAGGGCTGGTTTATCGCATGGATCGATAACTCGCCCAAGGCACTCGCCAAGCAGGAAGCGTCGCTCAAGAAGGAGCGGGCGACGATGAACGACGAGCAGC
The DNA here is from genome assembly GCA_038094595.1 of Pulveroboletus aff. annulatus. Classification (NCBI taxonomy): domain Eukaryota; kingdom Fungi; phylum Basidiomycota; class Agaricomycetes; order Boletales; family Boletaceae; genus Pulveroboletus; species Pulveroboletus aff. annulatus. The sequence continues at coordinate 18,323 of JBBPTX010000151.1, forward strand.
GTGAACGGGTATTGATTGCGGAGCAGATCGAGAGGGCGACCAAGGAGGCTGATGCGGGATCGGGGTCGGGGTCTGCATCGCCGCTTGTGGAGGAGCATGGCCTTCAACGGGACGACAGTACCGAAAAGGTCGTCTTCTCGCTTTCCATGAAACCGACTGCACCCGCCGCGAGCACACCTGCGCCCGCAATGGGGGGATTGAAGATCAATCCCCTGAAGCCTGGTGTCAATCCATTGAAGCGCCCCAACGTCTTCAAGACATCGAAACCATTGGATCATACCGACACTAGCAACGACAAGAAGCGACCCATGTCTGCTGCTGAACGTCTGATAGTGGAGGACCAGGAACGGAAACGACGGAAAATGGAAAGGGAGGCTATTGTATCCTAGTGCTGCTGTATTCCACTATTGTATCGTAACTTATTCCCTGTTTCCTTGCTCTTCGGGTCATTGCCTCGAGGTCAACTGGACATGGTGCACGTGTGCGGGTAATACGTACTACCCTACACACGTTTATTGTCCTGACACACGATATCCGGGTACGCCGGCACTCGACTAAAGTCGTAATCAAACAAATAAAATTGACAGTAGAAATGACACAGATCCGGGAAATACAACACGGAACATCGTCACAACATAGTACATCGTGACACGTTTAGCAGCACATCTCGCAAGGGCAGCCTACACATCCCATCGTCAGCAAGACAGGCGAGCCAAATTGGCTGGGAAACGTACAAACAATGTCCGCAGCACACTCGCAGCAGCCCTGTCCACCACGTTAGACATGTTAGTACGCACATACAGAGCAACAAGTACCTTGCAGCACTCTGTCGTGGTGCACGGATTAGCCATGTCTCAGAGAACCCACTGCCCAAATAATACACACCAAAGCAGATAAAGCACTGGATGGCGGCCAAGAAGCAGTCCTGACCGATGCCCATGAGACGGGGCTAGCGAGGAAAAAGCGTACAGCGTACCTTGCCAGCACCACCGCCACGAAGGCGATTGGCGTGGTGGTGTTCTTGGTGGTTGTGCGCGGGCGCAGGGTTCGTCATGCCTGCGTCGTCGTCGTCGTCGTCGTTACTAGGCCCAAGACAACAAAAAGCAGTGACATACTCATTTGAATAGCAGCCTGGGGCTGGTCAACAGTCGTCTTGTTAGTAGGCTCCATCGTGTATCTTGCTTGTGAGGGTGCGATGAGGGTTGGAGAAAGGGTGGTGAGGTCAGGTCAGGCAGGGTTAAATATGAGCAGCGCCCCGGATCCACGTGTATAACCGGGCTTATCCATATTCGGTTCACCTTGTTTGCCGGTCCCACTTGTTGACTCGATCAGACCATTTTGTGGCTAATATGACATGCCACCTACGAGTGGCGTTGCAGCGTTGCGCCGGGAGACAAGTCTCACACGGAGGTTGTTGTCAAACCCACTCCACTTTGAAAATGGCGACCGGCAAACTGGTTGGCATCGTCCGTAATTAGATTGCCTTCCATCAGAACAAGGCTCCTCTTTATCGGAGACGAGAACCAGCCGGTCGGAGGCTCAGCTGTAGCGAGCACATGTACTGCTGCACACAGAACCTGTTCCCACTGCATTGTCTTCGCATCAAAATCGAAAGAAGTCGCTGAGCTATTTCAGGTAGTGGGCGGGTAGCGGGTGGATAGCGATCGAGTGATCTGATTGGTCGACCACGTTCTAGGCGTCAGGGTTATCATTGTAGGGAACAGCCTTATCGTACCACCTTGAATTCCTCACACGGGCGAATGGTGTGTGTTCTTTCATTACCGCTATTATGATGATGCCGCCGGTCTGCTCAGAAGTTTATTGGAATTCATCAACTCCATGCACGGTCTGGACGCCAGTCCTTTCCTCTGGTATATTTTCATAGTCCCGGTGGGTGTGAAATGACGTCATGCCTGCAATGAGGCAAAAACCTGTCCACGATGCACGATCACTTGATCCCAACATGCGTGATGATTATGTATCTGACAAACAATGCGTCACAGGCCCAAGGGTCGATATGATATAAATACGATACCTGTCACCGCATTCTAGAATAGAGACTGTAGTATCTACTTTGTGTTCTCCCCGTGCTCTCATTATTCTCTCTGCCGACTGTGGTACCCGATCCTGCGAAGGTGTGGTCGCCTGTAGGTAACCGGTGGGTGAGAGAAGATGGTCGTCCCTACTCTTCCAAGGGAAAACGCGGTATTAGTCTCGACCGTAACATGTACGGCCGTGCAAACATTCACAGTGGTCTAGCCCTAGGGTGATCTGATCATGCGCGTGCGGTTCGGCTGGAAGAGAGCGAGCCGTCAACAAGATGCAAGGTCACGGCGGGTCAGGATCTGCACACCTGACATGACACTCGATCAACAAAGGAGGTCCCAAAGTTCAGACTGGAGATTTTCAAGCACCGCTTCACCTGTTCAACTTGAAGGGCGGGTTTCATCGTTTCAACTTGGTTTCCGCTTGCAGCGATTCCTTCCCCTGCCAGTGTCCACCGTACCGGGATTTCCGCAGTAACCCAAGTGGCTAACCGTTGTCCGTCATTGTATCACCAGCCGTCACTGGAGCCATTGACCTGATATTGCAAATGTCTCTTTTTACGCGTACCAGGTACTTGGGGTTGCAGGGGCTTGCCCGCTTGCGAGAACATAGATTTGTGGAGCGTGTCGCTGTCGCATCTTCATTTTCAAGTTGCAACCCTACCTGGTGGTCGGGGTGTACCCAATTCAGAGATGGTTCCTGACTGTTGCCAAGACATTCAGTTCATGGGATGAGTTACATCGTCTTTTGCACCAAGGGCTGGTTTTTATCGTCGGTGGTGGCCCAAGCTCAAGATTTGAAGCTTCTCAAGTTTCGGCCCTTGAATCTGGCAAGTTGGTTCAGGTAGATGGCTGGCTTGGAAGAAGACTACTGACTTCGTGTTTGAATCGTTCTGTCACTTGTCCGCTGATACAGCGATTCAAGTGTCGAAGCATGGCGGTGTCCAGTGGGTCGGTCATATGTCAGATGGTGAGAAAACAAGCATATGTCTCATAACTGTCGGGGATCAAATTCTGGTCAAAATGTCAGGAGACTTCACTCAAAAAGCCTGCTTTCTTGTTTTCTCACTTGACCGTGTCGGTGAGTGGTTCTTCTTGATATTACTGCGGATAAGCCACCTCCTTATCAATTTTGGGTTTAGTACGACATCATCTCCGCGTATACTGCCACAATCCGGGTTTATAAAGTCGGCGCGTGGATTCGCTGTGCTCTCAAGGTAACGCCATCATGGGAGAGTTTTCGAGGACAACACTCTCCCTCGCCCAGGATCTTTTTGTGAAGAGGGCCAGCGTTACAGGCCAGGTGCGTTTGGAATTCGCCGTTGGCACGGTGTATCTTACTATGTGTACACTTTAGGGCGGTCTCCTAACTGGCCAAGATCCAGCTTCGTACTACGTTTCAGATCCGTTGCGGTTATGGATCATTCAACTTGGTGCGTCAACCAGCCCCTCTTCTTTCGATGACGCTCATACAAAGCCAGGCATTATTATTATGATGGCCCAGCTGCTTGGCTTTTTTCTAGGAAAAATCAGACAACCTCGCGTAATCGCCGAGATCATCGGAGGCATTCTGCTCGGTAAATCATCTTCTTACCGTACTCATCGGTTTGCATGGCATACTGACCCTACACGGAAGGCCCCACCGCCTTTGGACGGATACCTGGCTTTACCAACCATATCTTCCCCACGAATTCCGTCCCCTATCTGTCCCTCACGGCTAACATCGGGCTCTGTCTTTTCCTCTTCATCATCGGTCTTGAAATCGACCCCAGCGTCATCCGGCGGAATGCCCGTTTGTCCGTCGTGGTCTCTCTTGCAGGTGTCCTTCTTCCGTTTGCCGTCGGATGCGGTATATCCGTTTCCATATACCATCATTTCATTCCATCCACCGCCAACTTTAATTATTTCATGCTCTTTATTGGCGTGTCATTCTCGATAACGGCGTTTCCGGTCCTCTGTCGCATTCTTACTGCGCTCAAACTCCTCGAAACGACAGTCGGTCTGATTGTCTTGTCGGCGGGTGTTGCCAATGATGTTATTGGGTGGAGTCTTCTCGCCTTGGCTGTCGCGTTTGTGAATGCGACATCGGGTCTGACTGCCCTGTGGACGTTCCTCTGTTGCTTGGCGTACACCTTGTTTCTCCTCTTTCCTGTCAAGTGGGTGCTGCTGTGGTTGGGGCGGAAATCGGGGAGTACTGTGCACGGGCCGACTATGATTTACATGACGATTGTCATGCTCGTTCTTTGGGCCTCTGCTTTCTTTACTGATATCATTGGCGTGAATGCGATTTTCGGTGCGTTTATCAAGCGGCGTTGGTTCACTGGGTATTGATCTGTGATGTCTCTGCAGGTGCATTCGTCGCCGGTGTCATTGTTCCTAGGGAAGGCGGGGTATCCATGGCCTTCGTGGAAAAACTTGAAGACATGGTCCAAATTATCTTTCTGCCCCTTGTGAGTCATAAGTGCCAGCATCGCTCTGTTTCAGCTCAACATGTCTAGTATTTCACGATCTCCGGACTGAACACCAATTTGGGCTTGATCAATACCGGTGCGTGTTTGTCACGTGGCACTCAGGGACTTGTAAAAACTCAGTCCTCTTTCAGGAACGGCATGGGGGTTTGTCTTTGCGATCGCGATTCTTGACTTCACTGGCAAGTTTATAGGTTGCTCACTCTCGTCGAGGGTAATGGGGTTCACTTGGCGTGAGGCAACCACCGTGGGTTCTCTGATGAGTTGCAAGGGGTATGCCTCACTCGACTGATCACCTGCGGCAATGTCTCACCATTACTGTCTAGTTTGGTAGAGTTGATTGTGCTCAATGTCGGTCTATCCGCCAAGATCCTCACGCAACAGGTGTTCTCTATGTTCGTCTTGGAGGCGTTGATCCTCACATTCATGACAACGCCTCTCGTCAACCTCATCTACCCACCCAAACATCGCACCTATGTACACGCCGATGCCATCGCTCAGGAGCCATCCAAGGACGGGCGAGAGACGTCCGAGAGTTCTGATGCGAGCAACGACGAAAGCTGGCGTCATCGGTTCTCCATCGTCCTCGACGAATTCAATCACATGCCTGGTATTATGGCCCTCACGAAACTCGTCGTCCCTCCTCCCTCGGACGAGCGACCAAAAAGGGCAACCGTGGCCGTGAACGCGCTTCGTTTGATTGAACTGTCCGAACGTACTTCCACGGTCATGAAATCTGCGATCACGGAGACGCTGTTGAGTACGGACCCGTTGGTGGGGGTGTTCAAGATGTTTGCCGAGCAGAGCGACATTCCTGTGTCTGCATCGTTGTCGGTCGTGTCGCAAGACGAGTGGCCGCACACCGTGGCTGCACATGCAGAAAGGCACGCCTCGCAACTCGTCCTTGTCCCCTGGATCCCACCATCCTTTGCCTCGAACGACCAACCAGGGACAAGCGCCCAGCCCAACCCATTCGACACATTCTTTAGTATGTCGAGCAGGGAAAACGTCAACTCGGCTGCAACGCTCTCCTCGCAATTTGTGCGCGGGGTATTTCGGCGTAGCAAGACAGACGTGGCGGTGTATGTCGATATGGGAGATAATGCGGGGACCAACGGGCCGCAACATGTCTTGTTTCCGTTTTTTGGCGGGCCGGACGATCGGGTGGCATTGGAGTTGGTGGTGCAGTTGTGTACGAACCCGAGGATGAGTGCGACGGTGGTGAGGGTTGGGAAGCGGGGTGAACAGGGTGGAGTTGTGAGGCCTGAGGCGGCGGCAGTGGGTCAGCGGGACGGGGATGTGCCTGGATCACCTGGGTCGCATATTACGTTGGTGCGTGCCTCGAGTACAGGGCTATGTGCGAAAGAAAACTGATGCAATGATCTAGTCTGCCCCATTCTCGAACACGGTCTATGGCAAAGCGGACACGGCGTACATGCTGCAGTCGGATGCGGCGGACGATTTGGCATGGGCAAGGTATGCGTCGGCAGTGTCTGAAAAGGACTCGGAGAGGCTGGCGCAGACGCAGCAGGTGCTGTCGCGCATCGAGTTTAGCGATCTGACGGACGCGGGGGCGCTACCGCTGCACGCGCTCGTGCAGCGTGCAAAGCAGCTCCGGGAGACGCATCGCCGATTGGTGGTCATTGCCGGGCGGTCGAAGCGGTTCGTACACGGGGGTGTGCGCGGGGAGGTGAAGCAATTGGTGGAGGCGTACAAGTGTGGGGTGGGGCATGAGGTGATGAGGGGGACGATTGGAGATGTGGGGACGGCGTTTGTAGTGGGGGCTGGGAAGCAGTTGAGTGGGATGGTGGTGGTACAGGCTGTGGAGGATTCGGGGGAGGTGTAGACGGAGTATTATTTTATTACTTATTTCGTCTATTATGGAGATGTACGACGGGCACACCGATGAAGGACCGATAAGATGATGCTAGGGCCCCGGTGGTCTGGCGGTCCGGACGGAACCGATGTGAGTCACGGCGTGATCGCAAGTTCCCGTGCGGCCCTCTTTCAACGCCGTTGACTTCGAGTCTACGGCGGTCGTAGTACGTATACAGGAATTTCGCGCATCGTTGGCGATCAGAATAGGTCGGTGAAACACTCAAAGCCACTCCGACAATGATCTCGATTCTCGAAACAGGCTCGCATGCGCCCACCGGGTTGGCTAGCCAATCGGCGGCAGTACACAGTAGCTCGCAACACTCGGTCTAACTCATTCGACCCGCGAGTGTTGGAGTGTTTCCTGTGGTAGATTGGGCTGCCACCAGGTTGACACATCATGATCATGGGTTTACCCCGTCAACGGGCGCTTCCCAAGGAAGTTCAAGTTCAACCGGCTACACGGCGCCAGTTTTCCTCCCGTGTCCCGGGTACATTCCTTCTACACGTTGACTCGGATAAAAAGGTCACCACGATCGTGAATGAGTCCGTCATTTTCCCCTCATCATGTACCACGCCTCCTTCTACCCCCCCTTGCCGGAATTGCCCCCCCAAAATGCCCACCATATCTTGTTTAATCGACCAGATCAGGCTAACTGGCCGGATTACACGCTCCACATCGACGCATTGACCGGTGAAACGCGTTCGTTCAGGCAGTTTCTCGAGATTGTCCGCGACGGCGCTACCGCGATGAGCAGTGATCCGAGCCTTGGCGGACTCGGTATCCGCCCTCAAAATAACGAACTCATTGGCATGCTCACCGAGAACTCGATGGTATGTCTCTCACTCACCCTACACGTGTCCAAACTCGATGCCTTGCTCAGGATTGTCTCGCTCTCATTCACTCGGCGCTCGTCATGACCGTCCCGTTTGTCATGTTTTCATCTTATTCTACCCCTTTTGAGTTCCAGCAACTCTTCAAACTCGCCGGACCCACACGTTTATTCGTTAGCCCATCCCTCCTACCCCTTGCAATTACCTCTGGCATCCCCGACGATCGCATATATGTCCTAGGGGGAAATGTCGAGGGTCGCGTCAGCTATGGCGATCTCGTCGCGCTTGCACGGAAAAATAGATTACTCCGTCTACCAGTACAAGAGGTTCAAGAAGATACCCTTGCCTACCTCATATTTTCTAGTGGCACGAGCGGACTACCAAAGGGCACGTCATTCTCCATTCGTCACTTTCCTGTGCTCATTGGCGGCCGATTCTCAGCTATCATGATTTCACATGGAAATCTCAATATCTCTAATCTTCAGTCCATCGGGGTGCTCAAAGAGACGTCCAAAGTACGAACCGTGCGTATCCTCCATGCTTTCACGCATTCCACTCATCTCATCTCGAACGCAAATAGACGGTATGGAAGTCGCCCGACGGGGTGAACGTAATTTTCAATGTGCTGCCGATACACCACACATACGGACTTCATATTGCTGCATTTAGATGTTTTGTCTCGCCGGCAACGCTCCTCATCCTTTCCCGGTGGAACACAGATGTCTATTTCAATTCTATTCCCAGGTATGTTCCTAGCCACTTGGTCAGCGGATCTGCTGGTGCTGATCTAACGTCATCTTTACAATCAAGATACCATGTGACCACCGTCTATCTCGTGCCGTCTCTTGTCCACCAAATCGTGCATCACCCTCGATTCCAAACTGCTGATCTCCGCACTGTTCAGTACATCAGTTGCGGTGCTGCTTATCTTCCTGTTTCACTCTCTGAACAGCTGCATTCACGCTTTCCTAACGTGGAACGTGTCCATGAAGGTATGCAATACTTTCCGTACTGCTCTTCACTCGGGTGCTGACGTTGTACAATCAGGGTATGGCTTGTCCGAATGTGTACGCTTGCTCATATCCCTTCGTTAGTGGAGACTCACCCCCATCTCTGTAGACCATCTCTGTTTCCGCGAAGCCTTTGGCAGGGATGCTTGGCGGCCGCGCCAGGAACGTAGCTGGATCCATAGGAATGCTCGTGCCGGGCGTCGAGGCCCGCGTCGTCCGTGAGGACGGCAGCTTGGCAGCCGTAAACGAGACGGGCGAGTTACACGTCCGCTCAGGCGGTGTTGCGCTGGGGTATTGGAGAAACCCCAAAGCAACGGCGGAGACATTCAAGGACGGATGGGTCCGCACCGGCGACCGGATACGCATAGATGCCGATGGTGTCCTATAGTATGTCTCACGTGTTTTGCCTTATCGCACGCGCTGAGTGTCTGTTTTGGCTCTAGCTTTGAAGACCGGGCCAAGGTAAGCGAGCTAAAAAAAAACCCCCGGGTTGAGGGAATCACACGTAAGAGGTTGATCTGATCTGTGGCTGGATAGGATACGCTCAAGATATCTGGGATGCAAGTGTCTCCAATGGGAATTGAGGAGACGTTGCTCCAACACCCGGATAAGCTTATCATCGATGTGGCGGTCGCTGGTGTGAGCGGCGGGCGTACTGTTGATGAACGCGTCCCGCGTGCGTGGATCGTCCTCTCGCGTAGGGGCGAGGCGCTTGGGGCAGCGGAGGTCATGGTGCGTCTCGAGGAGTGGGTGAAAGAGATGTTGAGTCGGTACAAGTGGTTGCGAGGTGGGATGGCTGTCGTCAAACAGGTTTGTTGCTTTCTCGTTGGAGATGCATAATTTAAAATTTGTTTTCAGATACCGAAATCGCCTACGGGGAAGGTATTACGCCGTGTGTTGGTCGACGAGTATGAAGCTCAGTTGCAGACGCGGACTGCGAGACTGTGATGTGAAATTTGAATTTGGTATGACTTTTGTAGACGACACCCGAGTCCGAAGTTTCAAGGGAAGACAACTCTGATACGGTCATGCTTTTTCCCCTTCCAATGAATGCTGGTATTCATTCAATTCTGTATGTATCATACTCGATGTACTATCACGACGACATCATGATGCTGATGTCAATGTAGTATTGTAGAATGATCGGTAGATACTAGCTTATGTACGTGGCCCATTCTCGACAGGGGATTAGATCTACGTACTATCTATCAATTTCACCAGTCAAATCCCTAGATGGCCAGGAATGTGCGGGTAGAACAACTACTCAAAGCTGACAAGTTGTTGTCTCAGGCTGAAGTTGGTTAGCCTGCCAATTTGTGCAGTGGTATACCGGCGTGTACGTGAGTTTGCATCATTCATTTGATTCCTCTCATGCACCGCATGTCGCTACACACAACTATTAAAAGCATCACAAAAATCACAATGGGCCTCATTTCCCCCGCACCATGCACCACACTTCCCTCTTTCCCCCATTGCCAAAGCTCCCCCCGCGAAACATACACCACCTCCTCTTCAACCGACCAGACCAGGCAGACTGGCCAGATTACACGCTCCACGTGGACGCATTGACTGGCGAAACGCGCTCGTTCAAGCAGTTTCTCGAGATTGTCCGTAATGGCGCTACCGCGATGAGCTGTGAACCAAGCCTCGGTGGACTCGGTATCCGCCCCAAAAATGACGAACTCATTGGCATACTCACCGAGAACTCGATGGTATACCTCCCGCTCCGAACCCTGCACGTGGCCGAGTTTGATACGTGCTTGTCCAGGATTGTCTCGCTCTCATTCACTCGGCACTCGTCATGACCGTCCCGTTTGTCATGTTTTCGTCTTATTCCACACCCTATGAGTTCCAGCAGCTCTTCAAACTTGTTGGGCCCACGCGCTTATTCGCCAGCCCGTCTCTCTTACCTCTCGGAGCTGCTTCAGGTCTCTCGGATGATCGTATATACGTTCTGGGTGGTAATGTCGAGGGTCGCATCAGCTATGGCGATCTTGTTGCACGGGCACGGACGAACAAACTACCCCGCCTACCAGTGCAAGAGGCTCGAGAGGATACCCTCGCCTATCTCATATTCTCTAGTGGAACGAGTGGGCTACCAAAGGGTGCGTCATTCCATACCCGCTACTGTCTTTTTTTACTCAGTCTCGCTGTCAGCCGTCATGACCTCACACGGAAATCTCACCGTTTCTACCCTCCAGCTTATGGTGATGTTGGCAGAGGCGACCAAAGTACAAGCCGTGCGTATTCCCTCCACTGTCGCACATACTTCGCCTTATACGTGCACGTAAAAAGCCTACACCGTGGAGGTCGCCCAGTGGACGGAACGTGGTATTCAACGCCTTGCCGATGCATCATACATACGGGTTGCATGTCACTGCATTTACACGCTTTTTCTTGCCGGGAACGCTCGTATTACTCTCCAAATGGAATATAGACGTCTTTTTCAATTCCATTACCAAGTAGGTCCCTCGTCCGTCCAGTGCATTGACTGACGCGACGCTATCTCCGCAAAAGATACCATGTAACCTCCATCTATCTCGTGCCGTCACTCGTCCACCAGGTTGTGCACCATCCTCGATCCGTCGCTACCGATTTCAGCAATGTGCAGTCCATCACCTGTGGTGCAGCTCATCTTCCAGTCTCTCTTTCCGATAAGTTACTTTCCCTCTTTCCCGGCGCGGATCGCGTTAGCGGAGGTGCGTACCGCATCGTAGCATTTTATTGCAGGACTGATACTACATAATAGGGTATGCCATGTCCGAATGTGTGAGTATGCACATTGGTCCTTTCCTTGTCTTATCGAACGTTACATGTGCAGTCCATTTCTGTTTCTATGCAGCCTCCCCCCGGGTTGCTCGGGGGGCGCGCCAAGAACGTACCTGGGTCTGTTGGGATACTCATGCCAGGCATCGAAGCGCGCGTCGTGCGCGAAGACGGCAGCTTGGCTGGTGTGAACGAGCCAGGCGAGTTGCACATCCGCGCTGGCAATGTCGCACTGGGTTATTGGAATAACCCCAAGGCGACGGGGGAGACGTTCAGGGATGGGTGGCTCTGTACCGGCGATCGGATGCGTATAGATGCCGATGGCGTCCTCTAGTACGTCCTCACGTGTTTTCGTTTATCACCTGTTGTTGATTGATGTACGTGTTTAGCTTTGAAGACCGAGCCAAGGTAAGCGAGCCGAAAAAAGCTTTGGGGTCTCAGGTATAGGTTGATCTGATGCCCCGTGAATACTAGGATACGCTCAAGATATCCGGGATGCAAGTGTCCCCGGTGGAGATCGAGGAGACGCTCCTTCGACACCCGGGCAAGCTTATTATTGATGCGTCCGTTGCTGGTGTGAGCGGTGGACGTACCGCTGACGAACTTGTCCCTCGCGCGTGGATTGTGCTGTCAAATGCGGGGGAGACGCTCGGGGCGGCTGAGGTTGCGGCACGGCTCGAGGGGTGGGTAAAGGAGAGGCTGAGTCGGTACAAGTGGCTGCGCGGTGGGATCGCTGTCGTCCGGCAGGTGCGCCGCTAGCCTCCCATTCTAGATGCATCGTTGATGGTTTTGTTTCAAGATACCGAAATCGCCGACAGGCAAGGTGTTGCGTCGTGTGCTGGTCGACGAGCACGAGGCCAAGTTGCGGACGCGGGGCGCTAGACTGTGATAGATAGGGATAACTTTATGACAGACGACAACCCGGAGAGTTCCCTCGGGAGAAAACGTCTTCTGAACCACCATGTTTTTCTGACGAACATGGGTGCACGTATCATACCCAATGTACAATCATAATCACGTCGCGACGCTGGTGCAATGTAAAGTTCAGAAAGGTCGGTGTGTACTACTGGAGGCTCAAGGAAGAGCCACCTCCAACTTCACCCGTAGCGGCCCGCCGGTCCGTACCGAACCGGGAGTGTTGTGAACGACTTTGTTCGGCAGTCATTGAACGCTATCAGTACTAGTGCTCGTCATAGGTTATTGAAAATAGTCCGAATTGGACAACGACATAGCGACAACTCACCGGCATGAGGACGATCCAGTGCGTACTAGTACTACTATCCGGTGTCAACCAATCGAGACACCTCCGTAGACACCTCCAACAAGGTATTTAACTGGACACACTCGGCTTGAAGGACAGTTTCACGGGACGTGTTTGGTGCATTCTTGAGATTCTTCATCGGAGGGCCTACGCCGGCGGGTGCAGTCAACATCACAGGCTATCAACAGTCACGGTGCTGCCGCCACTGGCAGTTGTGCGCTCATGACGCCACTCAACCTCCCATGTAGTACGCCAAAATTGGTCGGCCTGTCGTCCGTCGTTGATCCCATTCCAGCAGACACGTAAGTCTTGGAAACAAATTAAAGCAGGGTCCAGGCAACAACCACTTTGGTCGGCATCTGCCAACTTTCGCTTCCCATGCACCACACCTCCCTCTTCCCCCCGTTGCCAAAATTACCCCCCCAAAATGCCCACCACATCTTCTTCAATCGACCAGACCAGGCCAATTGGCCAGATTACATGCTCCATATCGATGCACTGACTGGCGAAACGCGCTCGTTCAGGCAGTTTCTCGAGATTGTTCGTGATGGTGCTACCATGATGAACAGTGATCCTAGCATCGGCGGGCTCGGTATCTGCCCTCGAAACAATGAACTCATTGGCATATTCACCGAGAATTCGTTGGTATGCCTCTTTACCCACTACAAAGTGTCACTAGTGTAATCCATTGTGCAGGACTGCATAGCCCTCGTTCACTCGGCGCTCGTCATGACAGTCCCATTTGTCATGTTCTCCTCTTATTCTACCCCTTTTGAGCTCCACCAACTCTTCAAACTCACCACACCCACGCGTTTATTCGTCAGCCCGTCTCTCCTACCTTTCGCACTCGCCTCGGGTCTCCCCGATGATCGCATATACATTCTAGGGGGAAATGTTGATGATCGCATCAGCTATAGCGATCTAGTCACACGAGCCCGCAGGAACAAGTTACCCCGTTTGCCGGTACGAGAAGCACAAGATGATACCCTCGCGTATCTCATATTCTCCAGTGGAACGACTGGGCTGCCAAAGGGTTGGCCATTCCGTCGTGTCACTTTCCCCTGCTCACTTCCGACTCCTAGCCATCATGATTTCACATGGAAATCTCCGTGCCTCTACCCTTCAGCTTATGCTATTGTCCGTAGAGATGGCCAAAGTACAAGCCGTACGTATTCTCCTCGCTATCACGCGCTTCGTTTGTCTCATCTCATCTGAAAAGCGTCCCGTGTGGAATACACCCAATGGGCTGAACGTGATATTCAATGCCTTGCCGATGCACCATGCATATGGGCTTCATGTCTCCGCGTTTACACGCTTTTTCCTGCCGCAAACGCTCGTTCTGCTCTCTAAATGGAATGCGGATGTCTATTTCGATTGTATTCCCAAGTAAGTTCCCCCGCTTGTCCGGTGAGTCCACTGACACAATGCTCTCCGTTATCAAAGATACCATGTAACCTCCATCTATCTCGTGCCGTCCCTCATCCACCAAATCGTGCACCATCCCCGGTTCCAGACTGTCGATTTCAGCCAAGTGCATTCCATCACCTGTAGTGCGGCCTATCTTCCTGTTTCTCTCTCTGAGAAGTTGCTTTCACGCTTCCCCCGTGTGGAATACGTCAGTGGAGGTACGCACATCACAATGCTTTCCTACTCTGAGGCTGACACTACATACCAGGATACGCCATGTCCGAATGTGTATGTATTCATAAATATATATTTGTCAAGGTATCGCTCACCGTACTTATAGACGATCACTGTTTCCCTGATGCCTGTTCCGGGGTTGCTCGGCGGTCGCGCCAAGAACGTACCTGGATCTGTCGGGATACTCATACCAGGCGTCGAGGCGCGTGTTGTGCACGAGGACGGTAGCTTGGCCCGTGTGAACGAGCCGGGCGAGTTACACATCCGTTCAGGCGCTGTCGCGCTGGGGTATTGGAAAAACTCTAAAGCAACGGAGGAGACATTCAAGGATGGGTGGCTCCGCACTGGCGATCGGATGCGCATAGACGCCGATGGTGTCCTGTTGTATGTCCTTTCACATATTTCGCTTACCTTGCGCTGATTCGAATCTATCTGAACCGAGCTTCGAAGACCGAACCAAGGTCAGCAACCGAGAAAGGGAAACTACACAAAATGTTGATGTCTGACCCACGCTCGAACAGGACACGCTCAAGATATCTGGAATGCAGGTATCCCCGGTGGAGATTGAGGAAACCCTCCTCCGACACCCGGACAAGCTTATTATCGATGTGACCGTCGCGGGCGTGAGCGGTGGACGTACCGCCGACGAACGCGTCCCCCGGGCATGGATCGTGCTGTCGCATGCGGGTGAGAAGCTTGGGGTGACGGTGGTTGTGGCACGCCTTGAGGGATGGATAAGAGAGAGATTGAGTCGGCATAAATGGTTGCGAGGTGGAATCGCTGTCGTCAAGCAAGTCCGTTCTATGCTTTTTTTTCTGATCCTAAGGGGTGTATTGACGATGCTGAAAAGATACCCAAGTCGCCGACGGGCAAGGTGTTGCGCCGCATGTTGGTCGACGAGTACGAAACCCAACCACGGACGCGGACCAAACTATGATCTCGACGATAGGAGACACTTGAATTTTTCTTTCTCTTCACTTGGGACAACCCAAAGGATGAGAAGTGGATTTGTCATGACCATGCCTTTCTTTCTGTTTTGAGTGAAGGTTGCCAACAATCCTGTATGTGTGCTGCCTCGTGTACTATCATTCTGATGCAGTATTAATGTACTTATAATGATCGGTAGTGGATACTAGATCAGGTCCAGACAAAATGAAAAACAAAGAAAGATTTGTAACATTGACGCCCTTTGTCAAATGCAAGCGCTTGAGCTTTGGTTGGTGTCGTGCCGATGCTAGCAGAAGCGAGTTTTCTGGCACTGTCGCGATCGTCGAACTTGGGGTATAAGAGCGTGGACCCTTGTCTGCCGCGGCACATCTTGTTCTGCTCCTCCGACAACAATCACCCTTTCCTGCACACATCTACAATGCAATTCTTTGCTTCTCTCAGGGGAAGCCAAAACACGACTGCAAATCATACATTAATATCACGGCGGGTCATCCCCCAATCGCCGGCGTGTGATTATGGCCAATAATCGAGACGTATGATTCAGTACGTTCCGATCTCCCTATCAAACTTGAGTTGCTGGCGAACCCAGACACTGGCAGCTGGAACCTGACAAATGTGTTCTTAACAATCACTTGCTCTGCTTCATCTTTGCATCTTCCACGAATTTGCACAGCACCTCTCGTTCCCCGTTCAGCGACTTTTCAACCCGCTCAAATGTCCTCGCGAGCCCCCGGTAAGTGTTGCCTCCTTTGTCGCCCACGAATTCCCCAATTTCCTCCATCTCGCTGACCCACCGGTATGCCTTCGACAACATGTGTGGCACAAATTCGATCACCTGGTCCAGTATGCCAGACTGAGACTCCGACAACTCTTCGAGCAGTGCTTCTGCAATCGCCGGTGATGATGCGTGAGCGGCTAATGCAAGCTTCAAAATGCATTCATCGCATCACAGCCTTGCGCTTACCCAGTATCATCGTCGCATACACTCCAATCATTCCCTTGGTCATTCCCTTGAAGTACCGCTCGATTTTCTGCCAGGCTTACATCAGAATCGGGAGACGACTCACCGCAAACGACATTTTGAGCGCGCTTGCATCTCCCACACCTGCTCCATCTTTTGTCAGCGGCGAAAGCTTCAGTCCATACTTGGAGAGCGCTACAAAGGCCTCGAGAATGTTCTTATCCTCAGCTGCGGCCGATGCGTAGAACGTGGGATTGTAGCCATCCTCCGGCGGACCTCCAACAATTGCCGCATCTATAAACTTGATCCCGGTACCCGCGAATAGTCCTGCAATCCGTTTCACTGTCTTTGGACTGACCGGATTACAATCCACAAACACCAGCTGCTCGGTGCTCGCTCTTCCGCCCCGCCTTGCAGAAGCGTCCTGGATCTTCTCCGCAAACGATACGGCGCTATGAGGAGGGAGGATGCTCAATATCCAGTCTGCTTGAGTCACAATATCGTCCAAAGATGCATCGAGCATCCCGGCTTCCTTGGCGCGTTGGCGCGTTGCTTCGGAGCGTCCGTCCAAGTTGGTGTACACGGTGCAACCAGCCCTGGTAAACCTCTTACCCACTGCGGAGCCCATTGTCCCTGCCGCAATAACTGCAAAGCGAGGAGGTGCTACGGTGCTCATGATGGTGGTCGTAGGACGGCGATAGATAGGCCCCAGTCAATCTTCTCACCTGTCAACTGGGGGGCGTCGATCTTGAAGTTGGTCGACTTTGATAACCACTACAGCGAACACACACACAAGATTGAGAAAATCACGTCGACGTACTAACCAACGCTAATGACTAACATGAGTCCACTACGAACGAATGTCTACTACTCTCAAATGGATATTCGAGTTGCCGTGATAGTTGACACATCTCGTGTGCGTTGCCAAAGTTGGTTAGCCTCCTATCAGCTGTATACGCCCGTCGCCCGCAACTGTACTTGCAACGCTTGGCTTGGTGCATCCGGAACGTGGAGCCAGTTGGTCGCCCATCCTGGGATACAACTGCGGCGGTAAAACTATTAAAAGCATCGCAAGAACCGCAGCATGTGACAGTCGTTCCCTTATCGCCATGTACCACACCTCCCTCTTTCCCCCATTGCCAAAGCTCCCCCCGCGAAACATACACCACCTTCTCTTCAACCGACCAGACCAGGCAGACTGGCCAGATTTCGCGCTCCACATCGATGCATTGACCGGTGAAACGCGCTCGTTTAGGCAGTTTCTCGAGATTGTCCGCGATGGCGCTACGGCGATGAGCAGTGACCCGAGCCTTGGCGGACTCGGTATCCGGCCCCAAAATGACGAACTCATTGGCGTACTCGCCGAGAACTCGATGGTGTGTTTCTCTATTACCTCGCACGTGTCCCAGTTCGATGATGGCCTTGCTCAGGATTGTCTGGCGCTCATTCACTCGGCACTCGTCATGACAGTCCCGTTTGTCATGTTCTCCTCTTATTCAACCCCTTTCGAGTTCCAGAAGCTCTTCACGCTCGCCGGGCCCACGTGCTTATTCGTCAGCCCGTCTCTCCTACCTCTCGCACTTACTTCTGGTCTCCCTGATGATCGTATATACGTCCTGGGTGGTAATGTCGTGGGTCGCATCAGCTATGGCGATCTTGTCAAGCGGGCACGCACGAACAGGCTACCCCGTCTACCAGTACAAGAGGCTCAAGATGATACTCTTGCGTATCTCGTATTCTCCAGCGGAACGACTGGACTGCCAAAAGGTGCGGCATTCCGTACTTGTCACTGCCCTTTTCTCAGTTTTCGCTGCTTGACTCAGCCATCATGACCTCACACGGAAATCTCAACGTTTCCACCCTTCAGCTTGTTGTAATGCTCGAAGAGACGGCCAAGGTGCAAGTTGTGCGTATCCCCCTCGTTACTACGCGCTCTTTGTCTCAAGTTCCATGCAAATTGGAAAGCCTCGGGTATGGAATTCGCCCAACGGGTTGAATGTGACATTCAATGTCTTGCCAATGTATCATACATATGGGCTTCATGTCACTGCGTTCATGTGCTTTTTCACGCCGGGAACGCTCGTAATTCTCTCCAAGTGGAATGCCGATGTCTACTTTGACTGCATTTCCAAGTAGGTCCCTTTTGTCCGATTGGCATCCACTGACACCATCTCCGCAATCAAAGATATCATGTGACCACAATCTGTCTCGTGCCGTCTCTCGCCCACCAAATCGTGCACCACCCCCGGTTCAAAACTATTGATTTCAGTAAAGTTCAATCCGTGTACAGCGGCGCTGCATATCTTCCTGCCTCTCTTTCTGAGCAGTTACTTTCACGCTTCCCCGGAGTGGAACAAGTCGGAGGAGGTGCGCACCCATCTCCGCTCTTTCCTATTCCAGAATTACCAGTGATGTTACACGTCAGGTTACGCCATGTCCGAATGTGTGAGTGTGCATATGCTCCTTTGTCGCACTGAGCGCCTACCTTGTACAAGGCCATCACTATTTCCGTGAAACCCGCTCCGGGGCTACTCGGCGGCCGCGCCAAGAACGCGCCCGGATCCGTCGGGATACTCTCTCCAGGTGTCGAAGCGCGGGTCGTACGTGGGGACGGCAGCCTGGCAGCCGTGAACGAACCGGGCGAGTTATACATCCGCTCCGGCGCTGTCGTGCTGGGGTATTGGAAGAACCCCAAGGCGACTAGGGAGACATTCAAGGACGGGTGGCTCCGTACGGGCGATCGGATGCGCATAGACGCCGATGGTGTCCTCTAGTACGTCCTCACGTGTTCCCCCTTATCACCTTTTGATCGATGTACACATATAGCTTTGAAGACCGAGCCAAGGTAAGCTAAACTGGGGGGAGTTACACGTGCGAGCTAATCTGATCCACGCTCAAATAGGATACGCTAAAGGTATCTGGAATGCAAGTGTCCCCGACGGAAATTGAAGAAATATTACTCCGACACCCGGACAAACTTATCATCGACGCGACCGTCGCGGGTGTGAGCGGTGGACGTACCGCAGACGAACGCGTTCCGCGTGCGTGGGTTGTACTGTCGCACGCTGGCGAAAAGCTCGGGGCGGCCGACGTCGTGGCACAGCTCGAGGCGAGGGTAAAAGAGCTGTTGAGTCGGTACAAATGGTTGCGTGGTGGGATCGCTATCGTCAAGCAGGTGTGTTGACTCCCCCTGTGGGAGATGCGTGGTTGACGACTTTTATTTCAAGATACCTAAATCACCCACGGGTAAGGTGTTGCGCCGTGTGTTGGTTGACGAGTATGAAGCTCAGCTACCGACTCGAACGAGGCTGTGATGGGCGCTGTATTCAAATCTTTAGAGAAAAAGGTGATGTTTTGAGTGTCGCGGGTACCATACCCGATGTATTATCACGACCATGTCGCGGTACAGATGGCAACGTATTGAATCCAACCGAGCTCCAGAAACGAAATTAAATCCATGTAGCAACACAGGCTCAGATCGAAAACCATAGTGTACGTATACGAATACAGATCTAGATAGTCAAGTATGCCAGACACAAGGATAAGAAGGAAAGACTAGACGCCCCCACCACTCTTTTCGACAGGAATCCGTTTCCGCTCTTTTTTGGTTGCCTTGGTCACACTCATCATCGACACGTCCTTCAGGTATCCACAAACCTAGGGGTGCGTTAGCCCCATCCCATCCTTGCACGGCCCATACTTACCTCGACAAACTCGTCAAATTCAATCCCTGCCTGATCCCGCAGCCCTTGCTGTGCGAACACGTACCGATAGTCCGACTCTCGCAGGCCTTCATATCCGAGTCCTGGCCACTCGCGCGCAAACGCGGTCAACGCGGGCTGTATCGCCGTCTTGTTTAACCGCGCGGGCCCGGTTGCTGTGTCCACGGACACAGGGACGGAGACGTGCTTGTCAAACAGCTCCCTCAGCGCGTCCACCTCGCCCGCTTCAAACTTGGTACGGCTGTACCACGGCCTAAACGACGGCACTGTCGTCGGGGACACCGGCCCGCTCGTTGGGTGCGGCCCGAGGCGGTGCCCCAGCCCGAAGCCTTCCTCAAGCCACGCCCGCCATGCCGCCCAAGACCAAGTCCAGGACCAGGACCAAGTCCAAGTATAACGCGCTGCATGCTGTGCACCAACACCCGGCGCAAGCCCCATACTCCCCAAAAACTGCACGCCACGTACATACTCCTCCCTCTGACGCGTCCTCCCCCACCCCAACTCCCGACTCATAATCTCAATCACGCGGGGGAGGGCAGCGAGTGCGGCTTGTGCGTCGACAAAGGCGAGGCGGGTGCGTCGCGCAAGGACGTCGACGGCTGTGCAGGCGTATTCGTGGCGCGTTGCGTAGAGGACTTCGGCCTCGACGTAGGGGTGGTTTGGGGAGAGTCGGATGCCGTGGACGGGCCATTGGTCGCTTGGGTGTTCTGCGAGGGCACATACCGTCCAGGCGCGGTCACCATAGTTTTCAGATAGTTGTTTCGCCACGTCTGTCTCCAGCCCAAACTACCAGAATGAACGTGAGTGGAAGGTACGGGGTCCTGAGGTTTAATGTGCGAAGTGGGGGCACGTACCCTTTGAATCAGCCCAATAAACATGTTGCGACTCCACCCGTCACTCCCGACGAGCCTCAGTTCCGCCGTACGACACCCACTCGCAACCTTGTCTCCCAACCCAAACACCTTCACAGCCATATCAACCGTCTCCTCCGCCATCGCCCTATACGTCGTCCACTTGCCCCCCGCGACAGTGATCAACCCAGACGGCTCGACCCTCACCAAATGGTTCCGCACCAGCCCCTCCGTCCCGCCCGCGCCCCCAGCCGAGATCAGCGGCCTCAATCCAGACCACGCACTCAGCACATCTCCTCGGCGCACTTTAATATCCTCACTCAGATACCCCCTTACCTCGTCAATCACCCACCGGACGTCCTCCTCCGAGGGCATCACTTCCTCACCTTGGGCGTTTACTTTGGCGGGTGTGTCGGTAGTACCGGCAACGACGCCGCCTTCCCAGGGGAGGAAGAAGATCACGCGACCGTCGGAGGTGGCGGGGTCGAGCAGGCCCATGCGTGCGGGGGCGTAATAAGCGGGGAGGGTGATGTGGACGCCTGATGAAGGGCGCATGATAGGTTTGTGCGAGGGGTTATCGAGCGAGAGAAGTGAGTCTGTGGAGGGGCCCGTCGCGTTGATGACGCCCTGTCGGGATGTAAGACGGACCTGAAGGAGATGAACACGAGCAGGGGTACCTTGGCGCGGATCTTGAATTCGCGTCCGGTGAGCTCGTCCTTGACTTTGACACCAACAAGTTTTCCTTCTGGATTCTTGTGGAGCGCGGTGACACCGCAGTAATTGGCAACCGTTGCGCCGAGCTTGACGGCGGTCATAATCAACGCAACATTCATGCGCGCATCATTGTGTTGTCCTGGAAGATGAGGATGAGGATCATTTGTAAGATACATACTGCGGGCACGTACCATCGTAGTATACGACGGCCCCAACGAGACCCTCGCTCTTGAGCATAGGAAATAACTCGAGTGCTTTACCCTTTGACATGAGGTACGAACTCTCCATATTCTCCTTGCCCGCCAATACATCGTACATCTTGCATCCCGCATAGTAATACGGGACCTGCCAGTATCTAGAAGCAGGTCAAGATGTGAGGCGCGTCGAGAAAGGAGACGATCGAAGACGCACTTGTACAAAGGAAGCATGATGGGCAGCATGTGCGACAGATACGGCGCCGTCTGCAAGAATATCTTTCGCTCGTGCAATGCCTCCCGCACGAGCTTGTACTGCTCGTAATCCAGTTCCATCACCGCCTTCTGAAGGTACCGCACGCCGCCATGAACAAGCTTGGTCGACTTGGACGACGTCCCTTATTTTTTTTTTCCATTGTGAGCATCTGTATCAAAACTGAACGCACTGATGGGACGCACCGGAACTGAAATCACTACGCTCAACCAAGGCGACTTTGAGCCCACGACTCGCAGCATCCACAGCGACGCCTGCACCCGTAGCACCCCCTCCCACGACCAACACGTCAAACACGTCTTCCTCATCCCCGCCGGCACTCCGTTGGAGAGCATCCAACATAGCCTGCCTTGCAGGCGGTGTCCACGGTGGTGGCGGTCTCCTCGTCTCCCTCGTCGACACAGGATACGCAGGACCCGAATTCAGGTAGTAATATCCCCCACCTGCAAAACCGAGCGTGGAGGCGGTGACGAGCACGAGGGTACGTCGCGAAAATACGAATCGACGGATCATCGTCCCCGCCGCCATCGTCGTCCGAGTTCGTTGTCTTGGCTTTCAACGAGTCGCGATGCGTATTGGTTGATGTACAGCTCGAGGGCTGTACGAGAATGTGAGGTGCAGTCACCGCGTGCACGTTTGACCGAGATCGTCCTCGTCCGAGTTCATACCCGAATCCGTTCTCGGTTCCGCGCGGACCGTCGGACCGCTGACAGCCGCCTGCCGTCCCCACCCTCACGCCGAGCCCGACGATGCATTGCAGCAACGTATCGATCTGTCATTTTACTCGGCCTTATGCAAGTCTAGAGATGCGACTGGTAAATTGCTAAATTCCTGAGGGACATTTCGAGGAGGTTCGGGTTATCGGTGATGACTGAGGTGGTCAAAAAGGAGCGGCGACGGCCGTCCTGTTGATTCAGTATTGAATCAAAAGAGGCAGCGGTATTCTACTACTAGCACTCCTCGACGGTTTCCTTCTCTTACTTTTCACTATGCAATTGGGCGCGCTAGTCTGCTCAAGGGTCTGTAAGCTAACACTCAATTTAGGTTTCCATCGTTGTACTTTAAACTGAAACTCTGACTCGGAATCGTTCAAGTTTCTGAAACCGTTGAGAGATATCTCTACCAATTACTTTACATTGCATCTAGTGCACCGTGATGTTGTCGTAATAAATGTACACGGATACGATACATATAGGATTAATTTAATCCCTGCCGTCAAAACACCATCTCCCTCTAGGAAATTTTTTCCGGGTGTCGTCTATCATAAAAAGTCACATCACAGTCGTGCAGTCCGCGTGTGAAACTGAGCTTCGAACTCGTCGACCAACACACGGCGCAAAACCTTGCCCGTCGGTGATTTAGGTATCTAGAAGTTACAGATCATCAATCACGCATCTCAAACGGGGAGAAGGAACGTACCTGCTTGACGACAGCAATACCGCCGCGTAGCCATTTGTATCGGCTCAACATCTCCTTTACCCACGCATTGAGTCGCACTACGACTTCCTCCGCGCCGAGTGCCTCGCCCCTGTGCGATAAGACGATCCACGCACGCGGGACGCGCTCGTCAGCAGTGCGCCCACCGCTCACACCGGCAACTGTCACGTCAATGATAAGTTTATCCGGATGACGGAGTAATGTCTCCTCAATTTCCATCGGGGACACTTGCATCCCGGAAATCTTAAGCGTGTCCTGTTCGCACGCGGATCAGCATGTGACAACCCCTTTTTGGTGACAGCTCGCTTACCTTTGCACGGTCCTCAAAACTAGATTTGGACAGACAATCAGTGAGTGATAAGCATGAGCACGTGAGAGGGCGTACTAGAGGACCCCATCGGCATCTATGCGTATCCGGTCGCCGGTGCGGAGCCACCCGTCCTTGAACGTCTCCTGCGTCGCCTTGCGGTTCTTCCAATATCCCAGCGCGACAGAGCCCGAGCGCACATGTAGTTCGCCTGGTTCATTCATAGCGGCTAAACTACCGTCTTCGCGTACGATGCGGGCTTCGACGCCCGGTACAAGAATTCCAACGGACCCGGGTGCGTTCTTGACACGACCGCCGAGTAACCCCGGAAGGAGCTTTGGGGAACTGGAGATGGTCTGTAGAAGTAACGGTGAGCGATACCCGATGGGAGGTAGGAAAAGATAGCTACGCACGCATACACATTCGGACATGCCGTATCCTGGTTAGCGTCAGCGCTGGGGTGGGAAGTCACGGAGATGGGGAGCACACCTTCTTGAATGCGTTCCACGCAAGGGAAGCGGGAACGTAATTGATCGGAAAGAGACACGGGAAGATGCGCCGCACCACAGCTAATGACCTGAACCTTGCTGAAATCGGCGGTGGCAAACCGGCGGTGGTGCACAATTTGGTGGATGAGGGACGGGACAAAATAGATGGTGGTCACATGGTATCTTTGGTTGTGGAGGCAGTGGTACGTTAGTGGATGCCAGGAGGCAAGTGGCGGAACCTACTTGGGGACGGAATCGAAAAAGACGTCCGCATTCCATTTTGAGAGAATAACAAGTGTTGCCGGCGAGAAAAAGCACTTAAATGCAGCCATTTGAAGCCCAAATGCATGGTGTACCGGTAGGACATTGAAAATGACGTTCAACCCACTAGGAGAATTCCATACTTGACGCTGTTTGCACGGCATGTGGGAACAAGAGTACATGACAGCAAGGAAATACGCACGGATTGTACTTTGAGTGACTCTGTTTGGAGTACGGCCACCTGAAGGGTGGAATCAATGAGATTTCCATGTGAAATCATAATAGCTGAGGGTCGGACATTAATGAGCACAGGGAAGTGACGAGTGGGAGAATGACGTACCTTTAGGCAGTCCACTCGTGCCGCTGGAGAACACGAGATAAGCAAGGGTATCACTCTGAGCCTTCTGTACCGGTAGTCGAGGTATTTTATTTTTCCGTGCTCGTGCGACGAGATCACCATAGCTGACGCGACCCTCGATATCACCCCCTAGGATGTATATACGATCGTCGGGGAGGCCAGAGGCGAGTGCAAGGGGTAGGAGTGCTGGGCTGACGAATAAGCGCGTGGGCCCGGCGAGCGTGAAGAGCTGCTGGAACTCGAAGGAGGTGGAATAAGAGGAGAACATGACAAATGGGACTGTCATGACGAGCGCTGAATGAACGAGCGCCAGACAATCCTGCGCAAGGCGTCAAGTTGGGGCAGGTGCAAAGCAAGTGGAGACGCACCAACGAGTTTTGAGTGAGTATGCCGATGAGTTCGTCATTTTGGGGGCGGATACCGAGTCCGCCGAGGGAAGGGTCACTGCTCATGGTAGTCGCGCCATCACGAACGGTCTCAAGAAATTCCCTGAACGAGCGCGTTTCACCAGTCAGTGCATCGATGTGGAGCGTGAAATCTGGCCAGTTGGCTTGGTCTGGTCGATTGAAGAGGAGGTGGTGCACATTCTGTGGGGGCAAGGTTGGCAATGGAGGAAAGATGGAGGTGTGGTACATGGTGGGGGATGACTGAGGGGCTCATTGGATGGTCGTCCCGCTTTTATCGCCGTACAGAATCAAGTGCAAGCCGGGACGCGGAACGGAAACTAGCGCCACGTAGCCGGAACTTGCAACATGGGACGATGTGTGTCTGTTGGCGGCGTCGCTCAACATGGTTCAGCAACCGGGTATTGCACTTCCGGTGCATGTCTCGATCGACCGACTACGGCCAAAACATTGCTGCGACCGTGATTGGCAGGGTCTATTTGATGGTCCAGGGCAGTCCGGACGTAGAGCACCGCCGACTAACCAAGTTCGGTATCGTAACGCGCGTTTCAAAATGGCTGCCGGACTCGTAGCTAGTCAGCGTTGCCTGTTTCGACGGCCGACCGCTCTCCAGAATTGCCGGACATGTCCCCTGTATGATTAGCTGTGGATTTGTGGTCACATCGGCGTCGGTCATGACTGAGATTTGCTGAGTCTTCTCGTTCATATTAAAAGTCACTGTTCACAAGCATGCGCTGGCCGCGGATTGGTCCAACTGTATCCTGTGTATCGCTGTGTTATTGTTAGACGGCACGGCACCGACCGAAAGCCCACGCCGCTAGCTCGACATTCCCAACTAAACTGCACTAGTAAAATTCCAACGTCGTTGCCCTCTCCCCTTCGTCCCCCTCCCCTTGACACCGTAAACTTCAAGGAAATCCTTCTCCAGCCCATGGTGATGAGATGGTTAAAGCCATCTTCCAGGCCGGTGTCGACTGTGAATACATGCCATTTTCTTCCACCCAAAGTCTATTTACTGATCCGAACAACTCGAGGCCCGTGTACGAAAACACCGCATTCTGATCAGGGTCATCATCAACGCATCAATGCTTCCTGATCCTCACCAGGTCGCCTACGATATGCTCTTTTCGTGCGTCCTCTCCCTTTTTACAAACCAGAACAAGCCCAAGGCATCGTATAGTCGCGTTCCATCTTATCTAGACCTTCACGGCACACCACTCCTGGATTACAATGGCCAGGGATGACCGTACTCTACGAGTTGCTCATCATCCCCAGTCTAGTCCGATTATACCGCAGTGCTTTTCACTGCCGGGGGCTGATATGTTCCGACCTGCAATGGGCGGAAGACTTACTGTAACCTTAGCCGGAAATGCCGCAAGAACTTGCTGCGTGTGGTTAGCGTTCATTAACCTTGTGGTTCATTCAAGTTGCTGACTATCCTATGCGCAGTATATCGTACATCGTACTTTTCCATAAGTATTCTCTGCCCCCCTGACTACGCGTCTTCAATTTATCTTTTTACGCAAGTGCTGTTCTCCTTCAAGTTGGTCGGTGCTATTATTAGGTTAGTATTCCGTCTTCACAGCCGTGTTTCCTAACGTGTTTCCACTCCTGAATTCTTTCGCAAAACAATGTGCAGCGACAACTCTATCGGATCCTGCCCATCATATTCCTTTGACTCAGATCGACATCCTGTCTGCCGCATAGCAGTATGCTTTTTCCCGTGTGTACATGCATTCCGTTGAGATCTCATGTCCGCTATTAGAGAAAACGTGAGGCTCAAGAATGTTACCATACCTATGCTCACTGCTTGCGCGATCTCCCTGCACCTCCTTTCCCCGAATAACCTCCTGACATCCACGGTTTCAAGCGATTTATCCGACATCACTATGGTGACACATATCCAGGACACTGCCGTGTTTGATATCATGTGTATACGCCCTGTTAAACCGTATTCTTGGCGAGGCTGACATTTTCAGCCATACTTCTGTGGTAACGATGTCTCCTTAGACCTCCACGGATTCTATACAGCTCTCAACAAAACGGTCCCAATGAAAGTAAGAACCTAAAGAGCCACCATCAGAACGAGACAGGTGCTATTACATGCCCGTGACACGTCAACATACTAGCTCTAATAACGCGTGTAGGCAGTGAGGTTGACTGCTGCAGTCAATGCATATTACTTGGCACGCCCATCAACGGCGAGCATGACATCAGCATCCTCCAGCTGAAAATTGGGGCCGTCTTCATATAGTTGACGGCGGTCCGTTGAGCTTGCTTTCAAGAGCATCCATAACATCATGATGAATCGGGTATTAACCGCTTCCAAGTCGTCGATGTCAATAACTCCATCGTGGTCGTTTCTGACCCACACACAGTACTGCAGTGTTGATATCGCACCAGCAGTGGCCGGCGATCACAACCGGAGCCAGCTTGGGGGGTTTGAGCCGGTCGGTTTGGGAGACAGCACTGAATAATCCATCAGGTGACACGACGACACGTTGCGCTCCATAATTCAGGAACGTATGGAATGCATGGCACTGCTTACCCATTGAAAACACATCTCAAGCCTCAGAGTTTTCCCGTGGACTGTGATATCTGCGACTCTCATCAACTAGGATTATCACAACAAATGCGGTCTCAGAGCGAACTTGAAGTCCATTTTTATCTTGGATGCTAATTCTGTCCGTTTTGGGCCCAGAACTCCCCTATATCCTGCAGCAGATCGAAGTGGCATAACCACCAGGCTGAGGCCAGGGATTGTAGAAAAAGTATCCGACTTTGGTCGATGATTGAAAGCCAGCTGGACGCGGATGGGCAGCAGTTCGTTAGCCGTTTGCGGGCACTGCGCAAAGTGATGTTACCTTGCATCCTAGGCATACGTGCCAGCCTGTCCATATGCATGGATTAGATGCAGTAAAAATACAATAATTACATGACGTACGTGAATTTCCATAGGAGAGTCGACTCCTTTATGATACGCGACCGCGTTTGAAATTTTGTGAAAATTCCGCGTGGAAATTCGCTGGACTGAACGTTAGAAGATGCTTTTGACATGGACTTGACGGCTACCTTGACAGTAGGATCTGTGCTGGTGTTAGGCGAAAGGAGATAATTGTCAATCTTACAGCCTGAACGAAATAAACTTAGCAGTGACCCCAAGAGGGGAACGAAGTTGCTCCGGGAGAGTGCATTTTGATATCGGTCATTGTCGGTTGGGCGATATGAGGGTGCGTGTAGCATGCCACAAGCGCGGACCTACGCACATCACCGCTCTCATTACCGGCAAGAAACTGAGACGAATGGACCTTTGGAGTGGTTTGACAATCGATGGCAGCAAGTTCTGTCCAGGGAGACTGGGCCAAATCGGGAGTTGTCTCGCGACCACAAATGCTGACGGAGGGTGAAGAATATTGACGTTCGCCCACGAATGCAGCAGACATGGGTGAAAGCGGCGACAGGGGCAATTGTTTCGTCGTTATTTCATGCAGTGCTTCCGGGTGTACACCAAGTAGCCCTAGCAGGTCAGTCGACTGGCAAGAATCTCTCGACACGAGGATATCAGAAGCAAGTCAGTAGTGTCGCTTTCTCCCCTTCAACGGCCACATTCGCAGCGGCACTGAAGGGGCATGCCCGTCGCCGTAGGCTGTTCGATGCAACCTCCCCTTCAACGGCGGTACTGCTTATGCTTTCCAGCTCATCGCTATTCACGTTGAGACTAATCGAGGCTAGTCGAGCCGGCACGGCAGATAGCACCTGTCATTGGAGTGGCGTATACAATCGGAGCATGCGGGCTTAATCGGTATCGGGCACTGTGACACCCTCTGCAAGCCGCCGGTGCACACCGACGAGCTTATCCGGATCGGAGCAACTCCTCAAGTTCCATCGGGCATTCCGGATATCTTGAAACATTGAGCGTGTCCTATTTGAGTGTAATCGTGTGCATGTGACACTTCCTTTTAGTAACAGCTCGCTTGGCAAGGCCCAAGGCACAGTTTTCAGACTAGGTTCAGCCAAGCAACGCGATAAGCACAAACACGTGAGAGGGCGTACGTACCAGAGGATGCCGACGGTATCTATGTGTATCCGGTTGCCGGTGGGGTCTATACGTCCTTGAAAGTGTCCTCTATTCCCTTAGGGTCCTTCCCACTGGCAGCGCAACAGAACCGAACGCACATGTAATTCGCCTAGTTCATTCATGGTGCCGTCTTCGCCTACGACGCGGCGTTCGACGCCCGGCACAAGCATTCCAACGGACCCGAGCACGAAGTTCCGCAGGCTTGAATCATTTCTGGAACTCGAAGGGGGAGGAATAAGGGGAGAATATGATGAGCGTCAGACAATCCCGGATGGGCAAGAGATCAAGTTTGGAAGGTGGGTAGGGGAACGTACCAACGAGTTTTGCGAGTATGTCCACAAGCTCGCCGTTTTGGGGGCGAGTCCGCTGAAGCTCGGATCGCTACTCGTTGCAGTAGTGCCATCACGGGCAATCTCAAGAAACTCCGTCAACGAGCGCATTTTGCCATCAGTACATCGACGTGGAGTATGGAGTCCGGTTAGTTAGCCTGGTTGAAGACTCTGGAGGTGGTGCGCATTTGGGGGGTAATTTAAACTTTTGGTAATGGGAAAAGAAGGTGTGTGTGGTATGACTCGCGCTTTTATCACTGTTCAGAATCAAGTGCAACTTGTGAAGCTGGGATGCAAAAGGAAAGCTGGGCCGCTCACCGCTCACCAGGATTGCCGGACGTATCTCTCGTATGATTGTTTGTACATTTGTAATTTGACTAGTACTCAGATTTGGGGTCTTCTTGTTCAAAATGTCTATTCACGTGGCGTTTATGCGCTGCCTGTGTATGGGTTTGGTTATTGTTAGTGCGACACCGTGGGCACCGACCGACAGCGGCAACGTTTCCTCACACACGCCGCCAACTCATGTCTTGACTCCAACATGCCCCCAAACCTTAAGCAACGACTCGCAGCCCTCTCACTTGCTCCTTCGTCTCCCACATCTCCCCTCGGCACCGTAAACCTCAAGAAACCCTTGTACAATCCATGGAAACGAGGATCTCAGGACCTCTCTGCAGGCGAACCGGATTCGCGCGACAGAATGCGAGACATCATGGCCAAGGTCATCTTCCAGGCTGGTGTGGACTATGAGTACATGCCGTTCGCTTCTACCAAAAGTCTATTTACTGATCTGAGCAACTCGCAGGACAAGACCCATGTACGAAAACACCTCATCCCCATCCAAACCACCTGATCACGTCCCGCTGCAGGGTCATTATCAGTGCATCAGCTCTTCCTGACCCTCGCCAAGTCTCTTATGATATCCTCCTGTCGTGCGTCCCCCCTTTTTCAAATCAGAATAAACTCAATCATGTGGTCTTCTAGTCGCATTCTAGCCTACCTTGACCTTTACGGTGTGTTGCTTTTGGATTAGTCCCTACGACTTTCTCATCATCCCCAGTCGAATCCGATTATACCGTTGTATTCTTTGCTGCCGGGGGCCGATATGCTCCAGCCTGGAACTGGGTATGGAAAGCTTACCGTAGTCTTAGCCGGAAATACCGCAAAAACTTGAAACGTCTGGTTAGCGTTTGTTAAACTTTTTTTCTGACCTTCATTGCTGACTATATGCGCAGTATATCGTACACTCTTCCTTCTTTTCCAAAAGTATGTCTTGTCCCTTGACTGCGCGTCATGCAATTTATCTTTTTCAGTGCTATTTTCCTTGGCCGGTGCTATTATTAGGTTTGTATTCTGTCTTTTCAGCCTTGCTTTCTAATTTGTGCCCAGTCCCAAATTCTTTCGCAAAATAGTGTACATCGACACTTTGTCGGATCTTGCTCACCATGTTCCCCTGACTCAGATTGACATCCCGCCGGCTGTGTACCAGTACGTTGTTGGCGCATACACGCGTTCCTTTGAGGTCTAATGTGCCCAATTAGAGAAAACATGAAGCGTGAGAGAGAGATTACCATGCCCATACCCATTCGCGCGAGCGTGTTTGGTGTGCCACTCGAGGAACTAATGGGATTCGACGGTGAAAAGGGTGGGATCCCCCGTGTTGTCAAGGATTCGATTCAATATATCCGTGAATATGGTCAGTCGAAGCCTTGTGGATCATTTCTCGACTTCTAAGAAAACTCCCCTGCAGGCATCAAGGAGGAGGGACTGTTCAGACGATCCCCGAACTCGGCCTTGTTAAAGCAAGTGCAGGAAGCTTACGACAGAGGTGCGCCGTACTACATGCCTAAAGCTGTCGTCTCGATCCGAACGTGATTTAGGTCAAGTTGTGTCTCTCGAGACATTTGACGATCCCTATCTTGCGTCTGTCCTGATCAAGAAATATCTGCGCGATCTTCCTACACCTCCCTTTCCTGAATCACTTTATCCTGTCATCCGACAATGTCCCCCGGTATCAAGCGATTTGTCTGACATGGCTGCTGTGACATACATCCGAGACACCCTTCTACCACAATTGATGCCATGTGTATACATTTTGCTGAGCCATGTCCTACGTGAGGTTGATGTCTTTATCCATACTTGTCTTGCTGACGATGTCTCTCCAGACCTCCTCCACGAAGTTTCGTTGCACTCTTTGAGTAACCGCATGGACGCACACAACCTTGCCGTCGTCGTCTGCCCCAACCTCGTTAAGAGTTCTAACCCCATGCGAGACGTTCTGATGTGTTCCGTTCCCGGAGGTCCCTCCATGGCCAACGACTCCCCCCTATCTTCCTCCGTCACCTCTTCCACCATCCTTTCCAGATCATCCGATTCGTCCTCCGAAGGGAGCACGACGCTAGGCGCCGTCACTAAGCTCTGTATTCAACGCTACTATGAGATCTTTGACGAGGTTATGGATCGGTCAGAGCCTGTGTCGACTCCGAGACACCTCTCTCGATCACCTTCCCCACCTTCTTCGTCTGGTTCTTCTTCATCCCCATCTAAACCACGTCGACCACTCTCCCTGACGGTGGATGACGAGGACAGTATTGACGACGCGATGCTGGTGATGCCGATCGGACCTGCAAGTAATGTAAGTACCGGCTCAGGGTGGAGAGGCGCGCGGGAGGGTCGGACAGGGAACACGACGATGGTGGCAAGTGGTAGGAATACAGGCCTAGGTATGAGTCCGGGCACCTTGGCCTCGGTATTCCCATACCAACCCCGACAACGCAAAGCCCTACCGGCACCTACGGGTATTACCGGCACTGGCGTGCGATCCGTCGATGGCGATCGCCATCACCACAATGGAAACGGAAACGGTGTGGGTGGTGGATCCCCTTTTGCCACGCGCAGTCGTGCACGGTCAACTCTGAGCATTGAAAAGATTGGAGTGAACGGGAATGGGCTGGGGAGTGGGCGAGGCTCGATCGCGATTGGACGCGGGTCGTTGAGAAAGGCGTCTGGTTCGGGTGTGGAAGCATTGAGTGTGACTGTGGGTGGATTCTTCACCCCGCCGGCGTCGCCGCCTCCTCTTCCCCCGATCCCCCCTGCTTTGAGCAAGTCAGAGAGTGTCGAGAGTGGGTAGGAATGGTTTTGTTTTACTTGATTTCGTTGTTGGATTTTGACTGTTTGATTGAAAATGTCCTGTTTTGGTACGGCCAGGTGTCGGACAATCTATGCTTGTATACGCGTACTGGTGATTTGCTTTTCCGATTCATGCAGTTTCGTCTGGATGGGCGCGTAAATGTACCATATGTAGGTGAGCCTCCTCACGTTGTTCAAGTGTAAACATGCCACGGCTGGAGTCTGATTGGATCACACTATATACACCAAGTCATTAATGAAAGGTACCCTACTTGGCCTCTCTGGAACTCGAAAGAAACCACAATCTTTCCCATCGTGAAAAAGCTGAAAGAGTGTGCCTTCGCGAAGGAGGAATCTCTCTTGTCCTAGTGTGACATGTGCTGAGGAGATCTCCAAATCTATCCCATATGATTTGCTCATGTTGTGCACGATCTTCTTCACTCCAGGCACCTGACACAACGAAGAAAAAATAACAAGGTTATCATTTCCAGAGGTTGTACAAACCTGATGTGATTGAGACATTGGGCTCGAGTTTGGTGTGTCCATGGTTGTGCAGTAGTGAGATATGGATCTAACTCCAACTCCAAGTCATCTAAGTTTTAAAAACCCTACACAGCCTGTCGACAGTAACAGCTCCACTGGTGAGCAGTTCAAACTCTTCGAAGCATGGGGACGATGAAGAGTGTTCAGTGGCGGACGGCTCAGTGGGTGACGAAATGCTCGGTGTAGCACTGGCAGGCGGGATGGTATGTAGTGGCAGTGCAGGGCTGCTAACCAACGATGTATATGATGCATGAGCGCATCTGAAGTCCTTGGTAATTACGCTGGGCTGGGAGCACTACGCGCACATCTCACCTGTTCCTTTTCCTATGCAATGCGTTGACCAAAGATACGTAAATATCCGGATCTTCGTCTATCTGCGGCCTTGTTTTCATTTTCACGACTCCTTGGCGCGAGTTTACCGCGAACGACGGTATGCGAGAAAGCCGTCCTCGTGGCCTCCACACCTTAAAGCTACTTGTTCCCAACGTCTTGCCTGCCAGCATCAGACCATCGACAGGCAAATGAGCGAAGCATCATCGAGCAGCACGCCCCTTCTACTCAATGATCTTGGGACAACTGGTAAATTGCAGACGACAGTGCCGTCTTCTATACGACACAGTGGCTCCATCGATGGTGGGAGGTGCGTCATCTGTCCTGCTGGGTGGTGCTCGGGCGTCTTGACATCGTTTTATACCCAGTATAGCGTCGTCGGCTGCAAGCACGCTCAAGGGCGCGCGCAATGAAAAGGTGTCGAAGCCCGAGTCAGACTGGTCAGTCCAAATTTCCTTCTTTTTTTCCTAGGCGAGTTCACTGGGCTGTTGTGTATCATAGTCTTCCAGACGGCTGGACGAGGATAAAGCATCCTGATTCGGGCGTGTACTATGTCCACGCGGAAAAGGTACGGCGGTGCCTTCTTGCATTCGCGCTCCCATCGACGTCGACACTGTGACTGACACTCACCTGGATAAGGGACTCTCTACCTCGTCTAACATACTCGACTCGCGGGCCCGCTCCCTGATTATGGATGGTGCACAGATACTCCATGCCAGTTCGGCGCTACAGGCGCTACTCGAAGAAGAGGGTGAGGTAGACCTCGTGCTAGATGTGCAGCTGGGCGGCGGTGGCGCGGGGACGTCGGCATCGTATTATTGCGTTTCACACGTCGAGCGAAGGATTTTCTGGCTGGAAGGGATCGGACACGAGGAGGTGGATATACCATGCACGTCCAACAAGTGCGTGCATGCCAAGGGGTCGAGAGTGCATTGTAGGTCTTCATGTCCTCTTCCGGCATGTGCGTCGCGGCTGACCATCACACAGGTATCGAGGCGCAGTACTGGTGAGCATTTTCGTTTGACTGAGCGGGATGGTGACGGGATGGTGAATTGCGTGTAGGAAGCACTGCGAACTGTTTCCGACAACGTTTACAGTGACCAAGGACGTCACAGGGGATCTAAAAGACATACTGCTACAGGCTGCTGCAGGTTAGTTACGTGTCTAACTGGCCTCCCTTTCTCATGCGGACACTTGTACAGATCGGCTCTTGGTGAAATTTTCGACCTCGCCGTATGACAAGAGTGACCTAGAGTATATGCTCAACGTAGTGAAGGAGATCGAAGGTAAGGGTTCTTCGCGTCATCTCGAACGCGCACTGACATTGTTTGGGAGTAGCGGACTTTCGGGAAGGGAATGGTCATGCTGCATGGGTCATAGGTGGGTCCAAGATTTCAGGTCGACCCTCGTCTCACCCTGTCCGCGCTCTAGCGAGATTCATGGCTCTATACAGTAAGACAAATTCGAGGCTCTAACACTGCTTGTCTCACTTTGAACGCTGCACGTTACAGACGATGGTGTATTGCGCAGCTCGTATGGCCAAAGCGACGACTACTTTGACATCGAGGATACGGGCCCTGTGACGGGCCCCTACCAACGCCCTACTCTCTTAGCCCTCCTCGCGCCATTCCTCTTCAAGTCACCTGACGTGTACGCAGTGGAACTGCACTCATTTCATGAAAACTTTACCCCCGATCGTTGGTCGAGCTTTGTCCACAAGGTCGACCAAAGCATTCGTGATTCCAATTTGCTGGTTTGTCCAATTCCCTCTCGTTTTGGTGCTCGATTAACATTCTGTCCCTTTGCTCACAGGCGACGGTGTTACTGAGTACGAACGCAGGGCTGCTTGGGTGGCTTGAAAGTGGCAAGACGGGCAGTTTTGATTCGCCAAACGCGGAAGAGATTGTAACCTACGTCTCGATCATTTGCAGCGTTGGGAGTATCATTATTGGTCTTGCCATTTTTAAGCAGTATCGTGCCAAGGGCGCTGACACGCCCTTGCGAGCGGTAAGCCTGGTTTCCATCAGCTGGCTACTACATAGGTTTATCCATCTGCTTTTTCTAGGTCGTGGTGCTGAAGCGGATCCTAAAGGAACCATTTGGTCTTGAGAGACTCGCCATCATATGTTCCCTTCCTTACATTTTGTTGATGTGGGGGTACGTACGCAGTCCTCGGGAACCCGTCATGTAGGCGTTGATAATGCAAGGACAGGTTGGTCGCGTTTCTGGTTGCGTTCTCAATCGTATTCTACAAGGGAACAGGTATACAAGTTCGCATCCCCGTCACGCTCGCACTCTTTTTCGTCATCTTGTGCTTGTTCTTTTGTCTGTACACTGCAGGACCGCCGGAAAAGGAAGAGGAAGGGGCGCGGAAGCGGTCGCGCAAACAAGGGTTACTGTCCAAGGTGTGATTTTTGAAAAGTATGGCTTGCTTTGACATGACTTTATGGACATGACTTTATGACACTTCATCACCCACGCTTTCTCTTACCCGCTTTCTTGTATACATTCTTGGTCATGTTTGTTTCTTCCAGAATCTTCGTTACCCCTGCACGTTGCATCTGTATAAATAACGTTTGTATCCCTTGCTCATTTCTGAATTGATCACAGGTGATCATCGTTTCACAAGCCGGTACCCCGTGTACGCTGCAAGGCTCCTCACCTGCCAGTTTGTGGAGAGGATATATCGATCCATTAAACGCATTTGAAAATGTCCTCTAGATCCTCACTGTGATGGAACAGTGGGGGGCAGTGCCATAACCTCATATAGCATGGCTGACGCAAGGTAGGATTTTCTTTATATTTGTATGTACGCTCTATCTTTCTTCCGTATTTCCCCGCCATCATCACCGTCGCCATTCAAGGGACCTATGTGTAAGGAATTCGTCCCGTCTGCGCGCCGCCACCGCAGTCTCATTTGTAGATACCTTCTTACTTACTTTCCTATTTAGTCAAGTGCCACTCGTCACACACCACTATCATTACACACCACCATTGTTCGTTACCCTAGACTCATCGTTCGTCGCCGTAGTACGCATCGTCTTAATCGTAGTCGTCCCATCGCTCGTTCGTAGTACGCAGAAGTCATTCGTTTCATCAATCTCGTCACTCCCTACGTAGCCGCTACTCTACTCCCCCGGCTTGCCCCGATCCACTTCGAACTCGTGCACCGGTCCCGACGCTGCGAACTATCTACATATATAACTATACATGGGGAACAAACTGCCGTACAAGGAAAGCCAGTAAGTCAGCTCTTTCTGGCTTCGTCCGACCAATTCACAATACCAGGGTGCGTCGTTTGTCCGAGTCGTTCTGGAATCTTGTTACGCCTGCACGTTTGAATTTGTCAGTATGTTGTACTCCTTGGTTATATTTGAAAATCAATCACAGGTGTATGCAGCACCCTTCATGTGATGAGCTCGTGGCGTGGGTATGCCTATATTGACCCTTCGAACGAGAGGTTAAAAAGTGCCTCTTTCCTTTGAGGATATGGCTCGCTCGATATAGTGCGACAGCCGCAACTGGGGCAAAATAGGGCACGAATAACGCCCATGGTATTTATATGCAGGGTCCCCCTCCTTTCCCCGTATTTCCCCGTCGTCACCCCCACCTACACATGACGAACTCGCAATTGTCGTACAAGGGAACCCCGCTCAGTCAGCTCTTTGCTGACGAAAGGCCGGGGTGGTCTGGGTGCGCCCGAGCCTCCTGTCGTCTCCTGGAATCTTAACGAACACGTCGCAAGGTATGTCGAATGGGAAAAATATCCTGACAAGAAGGCGCTTGCGAGGCAGATTCTCAAAACACACAAGTTTAAGCGTATTCCTGGTCAGTTTCCCTCGTGGCTCCTGTCATCTGTCGACTTCACCTCACCCACTGAACCCCTTAGCGCTTCAGTTCGTGCCTCTGCTAGACGCGAACCCCGGTTTGATCGGACACCGCTGGAAAGAGTATCATCAAGCCCTGGGTCTTGGGTCAATCATCGACTTCAGCTGGAAGACGGTACAAAAGGAGAAACCGGATCTGATCCACTTGCTGGCGAGTTCCTTTTTCGTCAGGAAGCTGATGGGTCGATTCTCATCGCAGACGCACTCTGGTAGGACTTTCCCTACAATGGTGAAACGCGTCGCAATCAGTTGTTGGAAGGCAAGATTACCGACAACAAACACCACTTGTACGTCGTTTTCATGGAATCATGATGCCCGTTTTGAACTTGGGACGTGTACCAGTGTTCGTAATCATGGAGGAGTACCCGACATCGACGAGGACCTATTCAGACTCGAGATTGGTGGGTTGGTCAGGGAACCTGTGTCGCTGTCCTTGAAGGATCTCAAAGATCCGGACAAATTTCCGTGCGTGTTTTGATCTCTTTCGATGCTTGTGATCGGGACATTGATATGCGCTTAAAGCCAAAGCGAGATCACGGTGACCTTGCAGTGTAACGGTACATGGCAGATCGAGCAGATCCGGGAATACCCGGATAACGAAGACGAGCTTATCAACACCCCCTGGGGTGGAGATGCCATGTAGGTTGTTCGATGGGCAGCTTTTAGTACAGTAGGTTGTACTGACTCATACGAACATTGGCAGTGGCACTGCAGTGTACCGAGGTGTACCCCTCAAGAAAGTCTTGAAGAAAGCGTGCAGGGGTGTCCTACCTGAATGTCAACACCTCGAGTTCATCGGGGCTGACACCTACTTCAAGTCCGTATCTCTCTTTCGTGCGTTTGAACTTTTTGACGCTACTTGTAGGAAAGGTGACGTATTCAACTACGCCGTTTCTGTACCGTACCGCAAAGTACGGGCAAACGAAGAGGTGTTGTTGGCATGGGAGATGAACGGGGAGCCGTTGCCCAAGATCCATGGTGCGCCCCTGCGCCTCGTCGTTGCGGGGTACATTGGCGCGCGGAGCTGTAAATGGGTCTATAAGATCAATGCGCTCGCCGAGGCAAGTCTTGGGCCTATTCAAGCGCAGGAGCATCTCTGTTATACATCGCAGGTGCGAGCGCTGATCCTCTTTGTCGACACATGATACATACTCACCTGTATTCAGATTGGAAAACAGAATTCCAAGCATTCGAATGGGTTCTCAATCCAGCAGATGCCTGTTTCGTTGAGTACTACTGTTGGTTTCCGGGAGGTGTTGAAACTGACATACTTTTTTTAGGAGTGCTATCATATTTCCATTGGATAAATCTGTCATCACCCATGACGGATTTATAGAGCTCAAGGGCTGGGCTTACAGTGGTGGTGGTAACTGGGTCGAAAGGGTTGAGGTGTCCCCCGACGGGTATGTTTTCAAGTTTCTCTTTTCTCGTTCGTGTTGCTAACATGCTAATGTTATCGTATTGAACAGGGGTCACGTTTGGTACACCGTCGACCAGGACAATATGACACAAAAGGTGCAGTCCAAGTTGACTTGATTCCCTGTTCGACTTTCAAACTCGAGTCGACATTTTTTGTAGCACTACCACGCCTGGCGGCTGTGGAAGATTAAAGTGCCCGTCGACGCCAAAGGCTGGCTCGAGTTCTGCGTCCGCACATGGGACTCTGCCAACAATACAGAACCTACCCTTGTCCGCTCTGCGTGGAAGTACGTTGTACTGTCCTCTCAGTCTCGATTTCTGAGTGTGTGATCTGACGGGACGGGTGACAGCCGGGATCCCCATGTTACATCTTCCTGTCACCGGATCAATATCTACAGCGTGAATAGGACGAGGACTGTGACAAGGAAGCAGTTTGAAGAGTTGGCTGTCAGGGGTGAAGGGATTGAAATGTTGTCCGAGCCGTTGGAACATGCGCCTGAGGAACATGAGGGATGTCTTACTGCATGCCACAAGTACTCTCGTGAACCGTTGAATTAGCGTCGAAGAACTTCCGATTTCTTGGTTCGACTGTATCCCAGACTCTATGCAAAACATTTGATAGGTCCTTCCGTAACTATGTTACCACAGATTGCGAAATTTTACCCCATTCTCTGACCATCATGCTACTCTCGCTCCTCTATTCAAGTAAACAATGGCGTCGAAAGCCCAGATCTCGAGGTTTTTTTGGATATGCGAAGTAGATTATCCTAACAAGCGCTTGTATTGTGTATTTCTGGCTTTATGCATGTTGACCAGTGACGGTATCATCATCACCAAACTGACTTTGATGGTGCTGGTGCTTGCAGCCTTGCAGGTCGCCGACGTTGATCTTAAAACTAGTACTCGTTCCTTATTGTTCTCAGGCTGGCGGTGGCCGCTGTATTACAACACGCTGGAAGCCCACCGTGACCACGGCGGGAAACACTGAGACGAGCGAGCACAACAGAACAGAACCACGCTGCATTCGGCTGACTAAGATGTACGGGTACAAGATGCGACTGACTACTAACGCGAGGTAGATATAGTACGGTGCATGTGACGAGTATGCCAGTGGGCTTACACACGCGTCGGTACCACCACCCTGCCTGCCACTCGGGGCATCTCACCTCCGTTGGCCTTGTTTTTGCTGTTGCATACTCGACTTCAAGTTGGCGACAGCTCGGCCTAGCGCCCACTGGTCACATTCATCTTATCTAAAACTTGCTTACTGATAAGATCTGATCCGTGTCCCGATCCGGAGTCTGGGAAATTTATCATTGCCAGTGCGTAGTCCGAGTCTGCATCTGACATGCATAATGAATAGGTCAACGTTTACTAGCACAGGCCCAAATGTCGGTCTAAACGTGGAATGGCGCACTTAGACTGGGACCATATGTGGGTAGCCGGATTCAGACCAACACTTGGACCCATACGACACGTTGACCTATCCGTTATGATGGCTACAGACTGTGACCTCTTCCTCCTGGCCGTTTTGATCGGACATTGTTGAAAAGGGGTATTGTCAAGTCCCGTTACTGGGCGCT
This sequence comes from Pulveroboletus aff. annulatus, assembly GCA_038094595.1. NCBI lineage: Eukaryota > Fungi > Basidiomycota > Agaricomycetes > Boletales > Boletaceae > Pulveroboletus > Pulveroboletus aff. annulatus. The sequence goes on from JBBPTX010000151.1 coordinate 58,440, forward strand.
AGTGGCGATTTCTGTTGTCGCATAGCAACTTATCTCAGAAAACAAGTGCCTCCGAGCCCATGATGTTGAGGTTCAAGATTAGTAGGTTCAAGTTGTTTAAGAGTCCGTGATCGCGCAAGGATCCAGACGAGTCTTCGTTGACGTCTCGGCTTTTCTGTAAGCCCACTGGCTTACTCGTCATCACGTGCACCACGTGCACTGTACTATATCTACCTCGCGTCTCATAGATAGCAGTCAGTCGCATCTTGTACCCGTACGTCTTAGTCGTCCCAACGCAGCGTGGTCCTGTTC
>JBBPTX010000152.1:0-58613 GCA_038094595.1 Pulveroboletus aff. annulatus
CCCCCAGACGGCACGGATGAAGAGGTCGAGGTGGAAACAGAGGTCGAAGAAGAGAGATCGAGAGAGGGTGATGACAAGGCGATGAACGGCCATGAGTCCATGACGTTGATCGGACAGACCCGCAGGGTCGCAAGGCCACACAGATGACGGCACATGTGCCTACGACAGAGTATACGACAATGCGCGTCCACGAACCCATACAGGTCGAACCAGGCGGCCAAACTTCAGACTTACACGGTGAACGCGTCGCGCACGAATGCGACAACACAGGGAGAAGCGGAGGAGTCGAGACGGCGCACCAAAAGCGTCGAAACGAGGAGGAGAGCAGGCAGATGCACCAAATGGGTTGGGGAGCACGTCATGGGATGTGACTACGCACGCACGACCGACGGCGTGACGCAGACGGTAATCAGTACACGTAGTGAACCAATTTGTTTTTAGCCAGAAATGCGGCACGACTGACCTAGAAATGCGGCAGAACTGGCCAAAAACGCGGCACGACTGACCCAAAAACGCGGCAGAATCCGAAAATGCGGCAGAACCAGCAAAAAATGCGGCAGAACTAACCAAAAACGCGGCAGGATTAAATGTGCAGATTTAGCATCATATTGCCTCTCCCGGACCACCAGATATCTATTGCTCGTCCCGGGGCCCTGCGCTGTGTTGCACCAGAGAAATTTGCAATCAGTGGAAGCGTTCAATCGGACAACCAAGAGTAATACATATTCTTTCGGTTGCGTTGCGGGCAAGTTTGTCAGTGAAATTTTCGGGTCTATACTGATACATATCTTTTCAGGTGTTTTCTGAAAAAGAACCATGGTCTGAAGTGTGTGAGGATGCTGCTGTCGTTTTACGTTTGCAAAAAGTCAGAAATCAGATTGACCAGACTTTCGAACATTCAAGAACGACCTCCGGCCGAGATCATAGTCACTTCAATCATTAGGCCTTTCTTGCATGCCCACCCACCGTTTCCCTTGTGGATGCATCGCTGACTTCTCCAAACCAACATGGACTTCTCACTGGTGACCGAGCGTATCTGCGGCTCGTGGTTCTGGGACATAGAAAATCCAAGCGCCGCCTTCCCCGCAATGTCCCCACACTTTGAAGCAACTTGAGGTACCATCTTTGAATGCCAACGGGATTCAACGTTTCGATCCCCGCAACCAACGTTCCCACAACTCTGCTGTCAGTGAAAAGGTCACAGACGTGAAGAAAAGAAAGGTCATCCCGTCTTACAATCCTAGTGCGTTCCATTTCCTCTTCTCTTCCATCCGGTTACCCCAACAGAAATGGCACAGCATTTCAATAGCGTTGTATTTGGTGTCGCTCGATGCGACTTTACTCATCCTTACTCTGTCTCTATTGTATTTCGCACCCCCGGACTGGTTGTTGTGAGTAGATTCCTCACTGCTCTTCTCTTTTTACCAGCATTGTACGTGAGCTCATATTTCACGCCATGTATTTCATTATTGGTTTGGTGATCAATCGATCATAGATATTGTTGATTCGTAGAGTCGCTAGCAGAAACACTTGTGACTAGGATAGATTCGATGGAAGGCACGCTAGCATGGGTCTTCCCGGAGTTAGCGTCTCGAAACAATTCAACGTCAACGTCCATTCAAAGGTATGTGCCGATAACCGTCTCTTTGCTCATCGACAAATATTGTTGAATCACTCACACTTGATTATTGTTGCGACTGAGGGTGATAAGGAATTCGTTCAGAGTAACGAGCTCCTGTGGGGTGTGAACGTCAAAAGTGACAGCACTATAACTAAAGTCGACTCCTGTGACATCAAAGTCATAGTGCTCATCCGTTATGAGGGTCAGGGAAGAGAAAAAGGGACGCACTGGGATGATAAGATAAGGTGACCTGCCTTTCTTTGCCGCCGGCGACTCGGGCATGCACCAAGGATGAAGACGTGGGTAGTGGATTCGTTGGTATCTGTGGCAAGTGTAGAATGAACGGGATGCACCGAAATGACAACAATTGTTGATTGCGTACCTCTTTTGTGAACATGAGCTACATAGGTTTTTGCTGTAGTCACAGGCCTGAATCTCCCCCGTTTGCCTGCAATCTGGATCGAATGGAGAGCCTGCTCCGAAACCGATGCGCTAGCCAGAGAGTTGACCCCATCGCCTCGATGCTCAGATTCTGGTAGTAGCAGATTACCTTCACGTCCATAATGTGTGCGCAAAAGCTCACCTTCCCTATATCGAACAAACTCAAGCCTACGTTCATTGCGGAACAATGCATTGTGAAGCCTGTCGGTATCCTCTGTGCTGAGGCCAATTATACCTTTGTCTGCGTCACGCTCAACTCCTTGCGGCCAATCAAGGATCGTATATCCTCTCTTTCCGAGGTCTGCTTCGAGTGTAGACCACGGAAGCCGGCCATTGGACAATACGAAGCCGATATCTCCCTACATATACGGGGGCTCGAGTTTGGACGCATTAATCTAACGATGTGGCCTACGAAACATTTCTTGAAGATTTCATGTGCATGTCGACATCAACTGTGTGTTCCAATCTGGCTAAAGTTGTCTGGGGATCCGAGGGAAAAACAAAATTGAGCGGAACACGCAGTCCATCCGAGGCCGCAAGATCCAACTACGAAAAAGAATTAGTCATGGGCAGCCAATGAAATATGGTTGGTACTAGTTTGCGGAGGCGCCAAGGTTGTTCATGTTATTCTCAGGCCGCCTTACCAACACCCTGGTGCAACTTGAAAATGCAGATGAAGGAGAATTTTTGGAAACCCCGTCTGATCGTGTGGATTTGCAGCCCATCCCTCCGAGCCGCTTGTTGAGACACGAAGAACATCAGCGCATGTTCGAAGAAAAAAAAGTTTTATTTGCAATTTTTCACGTCTGACGCAAAAGAAGAACCAACTTGGCTTTCTGTGCCAGGAGATGATATAGAGTAAGATGGTGGAGGCGGCACGCTATGTGAATTGCTCGCATAGAAGAGTGTTGACCCAGAGTAAACCTATGCATGAGAGCTGGGTAGTGAGTGAGAGTGCTTCAGAACACATGATACTAGAGGCTTATCGACCCTTCGTCGGTTTCCGACCGAGGCACACCCCACAGGTATATGTTGCCGTCCCATCTTGCTGACGCCACGCATCCACCAGAGGGCGCGAAACAAACTACATATACAGCCGTTTTATGTCTCTGTGGTTTACCGATAAAATATCCAGTCTTTGTATTCCAAAAGCGAACCTGGTGATCATCGGATGCGCTCGCGAGGATTGACCCATCCGGGGAAGGCGAGAGCGACCTTATCCAGTCGGTGTGACCTGTCCACGGTTGTCCAACTTGTGCTCCTGTATCTGCATATCGTTGCAATGTTTGAGCCAGAGTAGATCCTGCTGCCATCACACACTCGAGATCCATCTTGTGCGGCCGGTAAACGGGCCGAGCCTGAGAGTGCGCCACTGCTGACGTTATACACGCGGATGTCGCCGTCCCTGTGGCCACGTGCGAGTTTGCGTCCATGGGGGAGAGAGCGACATACAAGAAACAAACCCGCTGACATCGATGGATTGTTTGACTCGCCACTGCTCTTCCACGCGAATAAAAACCTTCCAACCACTAATTGCAAACAGTTAGTCGTCCGGAGAAACAACGATGGTGGGTTTCCACTTCGATTCCGGGTGTGTCCACTCTTTGGCAAGCCGGCGCGGTTCGACGTCCCACACTTTGAAGCACCCTCTCTCACGGGCACTGACGATTTTCTTCCCATCCAGAGTTACAGCAAGGTTCCATACTCCGGGTTCATGTTCCATCGGTGTTCCTTCTTCCTTCTCATTCTCCATATTCCATATTCTCACAGTTCCGTCTTTAGAGCCAGTGATGATCCGTTCATCAGGGAGATATGCGAGCGCCCAGACCCCGTCGCTATCTGTGGAGATTACCAAACGTGGCCGAGAACCGTCATCTTTGGGCCCATGTAGCATGGTGCTTGACGTGACAGATGGATAGGGCAGTTGGCTACTTCAAGTCGAGTCTAGAGCTTCCTGTCAATACGAGGTGCGTGGCGAAAACAAAGAGGCCTTCACAGCAAGTGTACCTATTGGCGGTGAGGCGGTGCCCACATTGCCAAGCGTTCAACAACGGCGGGATTATTGCCATTGCGTCCTACGAGCCATCATTCCACCTGCAGTGGGTAATTCAAGTGCAACACCCATCGTATATAAGAACCCTGGCGGGACACGAGTCTGGACCTTCAGTTCAAGCTAAACCTTTTGGGCACGCCGGTATCCAGAAAAGTGCAGCGGATAGAACCATCATGGTGGAGAAGGCGGGAAGGAGGTCCTGTAGCAGAAGAGGATGCCTATGTACAGGACCGACAACCGCTATATAGCCTACGCTACGACCCGTGGGAACCCGGCCTCGAGGATGTGGCGAGGCCAGCACCTGGGGAGCCCCTGCTCCAATGGATAAACACTGTTGGAGACGGCGATGGCGGAGCGACACCTTCTGTAGACTGAGCACTTGTCGGACTCTCTGCGCGACAAGAGCGGAACACAGACCCACGTTGTCGGTACTCCGGGAATCACCTGAATTGCTTTTAGATGATCTAGCTATTTCTCTTTATGGTGAAGAACTACCAGTAATCGATCACGACGAACCGGGTGATGTAAACGCACTTCGAAAATGTCCACCACATCCGAGTCCTCGGTAAACGGCTTTAAACTGCTCAGAATTGTCGAAATGATGGGTGTCGTATGACCAGACACTTCCATCAAAGACACAGCATAGTCTATCGACATCGGGAAAGCAGCTTTCAGCCTGTACTTAGTACACACACAACGTGAAGCACCTTGCTTTAAGCAAGTCCATCTCAACACCGCCACATCAAGCCACTTTGTAACCTGAGCCAGTACGTCGTGTAACTGTCTATAATGTCAAGCGTGAAACGTCGACAGAGGCATTTGTTTATTTTGCACAATGCATTCTGTCGGACCGAGGAGACGTATACAAGACAGACAGACCCGATTCAAACTGCGTCATAATTCGCACAGGAACCCAATAAACATATTTCGATACAAGCCATTGGATACAACCAGGAAGCATCCCTACAACACTCCTTTCCCCCGTGCTGACGACCATTACAATTCGTCAAGGCTAACAACGTCACCGATTGGTCAAGGAGTCTGGAATTTCATCATATGAGCATAGGGACTTCTACGGGACTCGTTTCAATCATACCGACCATTGACGGGATAATATCACGTTTGCTCAGTTTTCGGTGGCCTCCTCACGCTTCACTTTGATGACAAGTCAACCCAAAGACACTACCACGATTCGATCGAATGGTACCAACCTTCTGGAGTGTAGTGGTTGTAGTAGAAGCGTTTGGCTTCCTCGACGGAGACGTCGCGCTTTGCTTTAATGACGAGTTAGTTCAACGAGTCTGCTTTTTTAACTCGTACTGACCCTCAGGGAGGTAGTGGTTGTAGTAGAAGCGTTTAGCCTCCTCGACGGAAACATCACGCTTCGCTTTGGTGACAAGTTAGTTCAACGAATTTGCTCAGACCTGTTTGACTCGTACTGACCCTCAGGCAAGTAGTGGTTGTAATAGAAGCGTTTGGCCTCATCCACGGAGACATCACGCTTCGCTTTGGTGATGAGTTAGTTGTAGGAGTCTATTCAAACTGATTTAAACCATACTCACCCTCAGGCAGGTAGTGGTTGTAGTAGAAGCGTTTTGCTTCCTCAACGGAAACTTCGCGCTTCGCTGTAATGATGAATCAGTTCAAGGAGTCTGCTCAGACTGGTTCAAACCGTGCTGACCCTCGGGGAGGTAGTGGTTGTAGTAGAAGCGTTTGGCCTCCTCGACAGAGACGTCGCGCTTGGCTTTGATGATGAGTTAGCTAAGGAGTCTGCCTTTTTTTTAACTCGTACTGACCTTCAGGCAGGTAATGGTTGTAGTAGAAGCGTTTGGCTTCCTCGACGGAAACGTCGCGCTTCGCTATGATAATGAATCAGTTCAAGGAGTTTACTCGGACCAGTTTAAACCATACTGACCCTCAGGCAGGTAGTGGTTGTAGTAGAATCGTTTGGCTTCCTCAATGGAGACGTCGCGAGCTGTAACGAGTCAGTTCAAGGAGTCTACTCAAACCGGTTTAAATCATACTGACCCTCAGGTAGATAGTGGTTGTAGTAGAAGCGCTTCGCTGTCATAACGAGTCAGCCAAGGACGCCAAGGCTCGTGTGTGTGATACTGACCTTCGGTGTAGTGGTTGTAGTAGAAACGTTTGGCCTCTTCATCGGAAACATCGCGCTTCGCTGTGGTGATGGCTTGGTCAAAGGACTCCACCGACATTCGTTTAAATCGTACTGACCCTCAGTGTAGTGGTTGTAGTAGAAACGCTTCGCTTCCTCAGCGGAGACATCGCGTTCCACTTTGATGATGGGTCAGTCCAAAGATTTTACTGAGACCCGTATATATCATACTGACCCTCGGTGTAGTGATTGTAGTAGAAACGTTTGGCTTCTTCGTCGGAGACCTCGCGCTTCGCTTTGATGACGAGTTAGTTCAAGGAGCCTATTACACTAGCTAGACTCATACTGACCCTCAGGGAGGTAGTGGTTGTAGTAGAAACGTTTGGCCTCCTCGACAGAAATGTCGCGCTTCGCTTTAACGATGAGTCAGTTCAAGGGGGCTACTTAAACTTGCTTAACTCATACTGACCCTCAGGCAGGTAGTGGTTGTAGTAAAAACGTTTCGCTTCGGCGGACTCGTCACGCTTCACTTTAATATCGATAAGTCAGTGCATTGCACCAAGACCTTGAGCAATACAGACCTTCAGGAAGGTAGTGATTGTAGTAAAAGCGTTTTTCTTCAGTGATATGAGCACATGCACTCCCGGGCTACGAAGACACGTTTTAATCATACTCACCACCGGCGGCGGCATCAACGGACGCGGTGTCCGGTACGGGTGTTGCTTGCACCAAGGTGGCGACGAAGAAAGGCAAGAGCACGGCGAGAAAAGAAAGCTGCATGGTGAGTTGCTTTTCGGGGTGTCAGAAAACTGGCTTCCTTGCTCCCCAACAGATCACCTTTTATACGCATCCAGTGAGCATCGCAATAAAATACTTACATATCCGGCCACGAAAATTCTTTCCTCTTCAGCTCGTCCGCCTCCAGATCAAGGGTCAAACATGCCAGTGCATCTCGTGATGCACTGGCAGCCGGCTAAGTACCAGTGCAGTGTTGGTAAGATTTTGGTTACATAAATGCGTGACGCAATGGGCGGGCATAGATGGCATGCCCACGAATCTTCTTGAATTACTTTCTAGCGCCGCACAGTTGATGGCGTATAGTCGTCCGAATGGGATACCCGACGAGTACAGCCGCATGAACCTGTGCACCGTAACTTGTTCTTCCCTGAACGGTTCCATGCGGACGACGCACGTGGTCAGCGAGAAAAAGAATGCTCCTGCTTGCGCATGCTGACATATTCAAGGACTCGGACCATCGTCACTATTGGCACAGGTGTTTCAGTTGTTTCAGGATGAACATCTGTTCTATTAGATGCCCTGACGGAGACCAGACCTTGAACATGACCTTTAGTTCGTCTATTATAAATCAACGCAAATTACCTGATGTGCCACAGCCAACAACTGTGGTAAAGTCATCAGGAACACCAGCTATCTCCCCGGTTCTCAGTACTGACCAAGTCCTCGGAAATGGGTTGATACTCCCCGTCGCTCATCCGTTTAATTACTATGATCAAAACTTGAGACTGTGTGTTCCGGAGGCCCACTTCCATACCCTCAGTTGTGGCTGGTGCTCAAAAGAGTGGCGTTGTGGACGAGGTCCTTGGAAAGAGATTGCCCATACCCGGTGTCTGAAAGAGTCATGCCTACCAACGGATTGGATTATCACCGCTGGACACCGTCGGAAATAAAGACGAAGCAGCGCCTTCTGTGAGCACTTTGTTGGACTCCGTGCCCGCTTGGAGCGGGATATGGACCCGGCATCACTTGAATTTCTCCTTTTAGTAAAGAGGTGTCAGAAACCGATACACGATTGACCGAGTGATATAAACGAACCTCTATAATGTCAAGCAGGACCTTCCTTGGTAAACGAGTTCGCCAGGAATTCATTGATTCCAGATGAACAATCTGTCATGACCTCGATTTCAAACTGTTCGATATCGAGATGGTAGGTGTCATACGACCAGACACTCTCACCAAGGTCGCGTGCTTGTCTATCGGCGTCACAATGTCCCGAAAAAGGTCATCTGAATAGAGGCGACGCGGCATACAAATCGAACCGCACCATCAACACCGGACCATGCCCTTCTAAATTCGCCTTGGCCACCGCACCAGCCTCGTCTGCAGTAATATCAAACGTACATTCAAGTGCCTGTAAAACCGTGCATGTGAAATGTCGCGACGTGTCATGGTTGTTTGCTGCCCGTTATCCCAAGAGTGTAAGCCATGTTGTGACGCGTCGACACCGACACCGGGGAATATGTACGACCCATTGTCAAATGGTTGCTCAGGAGCAAGGTTTGCGCCCGACTGGTTAGAAGAGCGGGTGGGGAGGAGTGTGGGCCATAGCTTTAGCACGTTTGTTGCGCTGAGTCGCCGCTGACTCACAAGGTGTTCAAGTTCTGGGTAAGACCGCCACCGTGACGGAAGTAGCTTGGCATGGCTGCACATGTCTTCAGTGTCTTAAGTTTTCCCTTCTTTCAATCTCTCAGGACCACCGGGCGAACGTTGTTGTCAGAACACACTGTGGCGCCGCTTGACTTGAGGTTCTCCGAGTCATCCTTAATGACTCCGAGTCCCCTCACTGGCACCCGTGCCAGCAAGAAAAATGCAAACGGAAACGTCACCGAGTCAAATGGCGCTTGTTTCAGGAACATCTTTTAGCCTATACATCATGATGCAGAACGTGAAATTGGGAAGCACCCTTCTGAGCAAGTCTTCAGTCAGAAATTTGGGGGGACTTCAAACCGGAAATGGAAGTTCACTGTAACGCTATCCTTCGGACGAACTGGCTTCGGCCGAATCGACCTTTCCCGTGACCCATCTTTCTTCGTACGCATTCATTTCATACAGCCATTTCTTTCGGCACAGCCCTTTCACTTTCGTATAGTACTTATAGAATACGCTGCATCTACAAGAAATATCGAACAGAGACTTTTCGGAACGATTCTCTCGTGTCTGAGATCTACCTGCAAGAGATTACTCTTGTTCGTGTAGCCGTCTTGAATTCGAACGGCTACACTCACAGCATTCTCAACACCGTCGCAGTAAGCCACCTCTGTGCGTTGTGTAACCATCTAGTACATAAAAATGCTGCGCGCGAAACGTCGACAACTTCTGTTCTTCGTTTTGCACAATGAGTTCCAACGGACCGCCGAGGAGACAAACATTCGATTCAGATTCGGAGCGTACCATATTATACAAGCTAAAACACAACAAACACAAGCCGTTACAATCCGCAGAGCTGACTACATCACCGATTTCCGCACATTTAACAAAGAAACTGGAATTTCATAGTATGAGCGTAAGGACTCCTCTCGGACTCGTTTAAATCAAACTGACCATCGACAGGATGATCTCGAACCTGCTCACTCTTCGGTGGCCTCTCCACGCTTCACTTTGATGACGAGTTAGCTCAAAGACACCACCGCGACTCGATTATCTGATACTAACCCTCAGGGAGTGCCCAGTTACTATAATAGAATCGTTTGGCTTCGTCAGCAGAGACATCGCGCCTCACTTTGATGACGAGTCAGCCCAAAGACACTACCACAACTCGATTAAGTGATACTAACCCTCGGGGAGCACCCAGCCACTGTAATAGAATCGTTTTGCTTCGTCAGCAGAGACATCGCGCCTCGCTTTGATGACGAGTCAGCCCAAAGGCACTACCACAACTCGATCAAGTGACACTAACCCTCGGGAAGTACCCAGCCACTGTAATAGAATCGTTTTACTTCATCAACGGAGACATCGCGCTTCGCTTTGATGATGTGTCATTTTAAGGAGTATACTCAGACTCATTTAAACCATACTGACCCTCGGGCTCATCAAGGTAGGCACCGTAGTAGAAGCGCTTGGGCCCCTCGACGGAAACGTCGCGTTTCACTTTAACAGTGTCAGAAAGGCATTACCAAAGCTGGAAAGGTTTTTCTTTTATGCATATCAGCAAGATGATTCTCAGGCTACAAAGAATCGTTTCAATCATACTCACTACCTGCGGCGGCATCAACGGACGCGATGTCTGGTACAGGCGACGCTTTCACCAAGGTGGCGATGAAGAAGGGCAAGAACACGGAGAGGGAGGAAAGCTGCATAGTTTGTGGGTTGCTTTTCTGGATGTCAGGAAGCTGGTTTTCTTGCTCCCCAACTGATCACCTTTTATACGCATCGAGCGGCCTCAGGCTGTGATTTTTCAATTGCTTATCCGACGGGCTTCCCGCATGCACCACAACAAAATACTTGGGTCAAGGGTCCAGCGTTCGTGCCAATGCATCTATTGATGGGCCGGCGACTGGGTAGTAGCCCAGTGTTCCTGGATTCGGGTCATAATACGTGGGAGATTTGGTTATGTTTGTGGCACCATGGGCGGCCCGCACTAACTGAGGCCCGGGGGCAGGCATATTTGATGACTTTCTGCTGCTAGTGCTGCGCATCAGTGGAGTTTGGTCGTTCGAATGGGATATCGGTGAGTACAGCCGCGTGAACCATGATAAATATGCACCCTTACCTTATTGCCCCTTGGACGAAGTTTGCACGCTGAAGACGAGTGTGGCGAGAGGGAAGAGAGAAAGAAAAGTTCTTGCTTGCACAAGTATAGCAGCAACTTCAAGTAGAACATCTTTCATCTGTTAGAACACTGACGGAGATCGAGTCTGGAGCATGACCTTTAGTTCGTCTATTCTAAACAGACTGACGCAGCCGAAACTAAAGTGCTCTGCAAACCAAGAAGAGCACTTTTTTTCAGACAAGCTATCACAAAAGCTACACGATATTCACTGATTTCCTGTTGTGACACTGAGAGCTCGACTTACCGCAATCATACAATTGTGGAAAGTCATCAGGCACGCCATCCCTCCCTCTTTGTGCTGACAAGATCCTTGAAAAAAGTGGTTTGATGCTCCACGTGAGAGAGACCGTCATCAATGTGCCGTTGTGGTCGCAGTTTGGCATTGTCAGTGACTCAACAGTGATCGGGTGACTAACTTCCATACCCGCAGATGTGATACACCGATGTCTAAAAGTGTGTCATTGCAAACGAGATCCTTTGGATATGGATTACCTGTCCGTGATACCGGACGTCGGAAAGAGTCATCCCTGCCAACGGATTGAATAATCATCACTAGACACCGTCGGACATGTAGATGAAGCACCGCATTCTGTGAGCACTTTGTTGGACTCCCCGTTCGACAAGAGGGGGATACAGATCCGCGTTTCTGGTATCCTGGCGTCGTCTGAATCTCTCCTTTTAGTGAAGAGGTATCAGTAATCGATATGCAATGGGCCGAGTAATGTAAACGAAGCTCGAGAATGTCTGGCAGGCCGCTCCTTGGAAAACAGTTTCGCCAGGACTTCGTTCACTCCATAGGAATGGCCTTATGGACCACGGTTTTAACTGTTCGTCATCGAGATGGTGGGTGTCTAGATCTTACAACCAGACACTCTCGCCCAGGATATTTCCTAAAAAAGTCATTCGAACTAAGTTGTCCACACCAAATCATGCTCTTCTAAGTTCACCTTGGCCACCGGTAGTCGGTCTCATCCACAGAGATATATAACGTGCTGTACGACTGTCAACAGACCCTTCGAAGTATCCGCTTGTTGTGCGTGGCGAACCAGCTCCGGTAGGATTCGACAGAAGTGATGATGGGCATCGATGGAGAGTTGTTATGTCAAAGAGGTGTTCAAACTTCACTGACACTCCACGCAGCAGTTCATAGCGAGAATAAAGGACTGAAAGGCGGGAAAGACAGGAACTAGAAGCAGGTGAGTAATCATCCTGGTAGATGCGGCATGTGGGTGATTTTCCTACCCTCACAACTCAGAGTGGCACAATCATGTTGAGCATCACAGGACAGTCTGGCAACAATGGCCGTCAATATCGACGAGATCTACTAGTGGTTCCAGTGCACCGTCAATCTTTGGGCTCGTGTACCTTACGGACAAACAACCCATCCGATGGGACTCTCAAAGTCTGAAATGTAAGAAACTGGGAGCAAGAAGGAGAAGGAACGAGTTCATTCAATGAGTTGGCACGAGGACTAGTAGCAGGCAAGTGGTCGCCCCACCAGTGGTAGATGGGCTAAGCGAAACTGAATCTCCGAGTTCACTCGCTTGACATCCATCCTGTCGTTTCAGAACTCCAGTCCAGGCACTGCTCATTTCACGTACGATTCGCGTCTAGGCCCCAATTTCGTTCCAAGAAAACCTCCTGTTGGTAATGGGGTGAATCTGCAATGAATCTTGCCAGAGTCCCAGATTGCTTGGTTATGAAGAACATCAGCTCATATTTGAACTACGGATACACAAACTGGTGACTTTATTGCCAGTTCCATCATTTGCATGTGTAACTGCCAAATGATTCTTAGGGGTTGATTTTGCGGCCACTCGCAGCCTCAGAGGGTTACGCCATCTGCGTGATAATCTCCCGTCAATTTCTCCCCCGTTTTGCAGCATACCGACGATTCGATGGAGATAATGGAGTTGTGTTAAAGCTTGCAGCCAGTAATCCGAGTCCAGTCTATGGTTTCTTCCGACATTTATTAGCTGCACATACTGAACCTTTCATTGATATGCTTCGTAAGATATTTCGTCGCATGAAACTCGTGTTCGATTGACCAGCTACGATATACGCATGTACAGGTGAAGACGGCCCTCGAACCTCGAATGAGAGCTTGAAACGCGATAGTATGCCATTTTTAACTAGTGCAATGTTGTTGTTCAGAGGAAAGACAAAGATACACTAGCTAACGTTGATCTGGACGGCAAGGCTACCCGGTGGAGTAGGGGAGCCCGACGGGGCTGCTGGAGTGCTCGCTTAGTCAGCATGGCCCACTTAGGCCATGCTTGCATGTCCATAGTCTCTGTCTGCAACCACATCGTCGCAGCCCGAGCCTGGTGCAGTCAGAGCAATCCGAGCAACCGGCCGTCTCCACCAGGCAGATAAGATTACACTACTGCTTACAAATGGCGCCTTCAATTCATTCGTGGTGATAATGGTGGGCTCTTGGTCTTTTGCTGAGATCTTGGTCTTTTGCTGAGATCGTGCTACTGCCAGTGCTGACGAAACAGTCAGGATCCGTAGAGCACGATGAAGAGATGATTTCACTAACCTGAAAGCATCCCACGTGACTCCTCTGCTGGCGGGCGAGTTCCGGTCCTTCTGGACATTCTAAGTAGTACTTCGCGGGCACCCGGTAGAGGTTGCACAGCTAATGTGTATCTGGTGAGCAGCCATATACAAGTACCGCAGTTCGAATCGAGAATATTATCCCGCCACGTACCCAGTTCACCATGTTTCGCAGCATGTAAAGTCCACCGGGTTGGGTTATCCAACGGATTCCAACCTGCCAATGGCAGTGCAGGACCCCTCCTCGCGATGCCCGCCCGTTACTACTCCATTCGACGACAATGAACCATGGGCCCTTGATGGGTAATACCGGTGAGCACACAAAACGGGTTAAAATATCTCGGACAAATGACGTGATGAGCTACATCATGATGTACTCCCGCTTTATGTACGTTTTCCTTTCTCGTTTTTTACGCCGTCACTTGTACGATCACAGGAAATTGATCCCCGTCGCATCTACCGCTACTAGCCGTCCGGTGAGCAAATTGATCCCCATCTCTTCTACAGACAGCCTATCCAGACCACCCGTGACCAGATATTGACATCAGCGCCGCCGTTTCGAAGGGACAAACCGCAACATGCCATCCAACGCGCAATACGTTCCACTCCTCAGTCAGCACGATGCTGACGAGGAAACAGTGTTTGACTCCGAGCATGCCGCTTCCGCTGACAAGTCTACATTTGGGGGCATTGACAACTTTCGAGGACAACTGAAAGTAGAGAAGCACGGTCTTCGCCGCTGGGAATGGGTCACTGGTGGTCTTCTCATAGTCCTGTCAGTCTCATTCTTCGCGCTTTGGATGACTTCCTCTCGTGCTCCAAAGTGTACCTACGTTGATAAATACTGTGAGTAGGATTCTTGTGTCCTCGTGGGCCTTAAAAACGTGTTATCCATGGCATCGCAGACCCAGCCAACGAGGCAGTTGAGTATATCGAGCACGTCAAGTATCAAGGTCTCATTCGGTGGACAAATCCATGGAGAGGGGATGGACCCACCCCTGAAGTCGATGCCGCTTGGCGTCGTATAACTACGGATGGTAAGTACATATTTTTTTTCAACGTTCTTTCGTGTTCAGCTTACGGCCATTCCCAAGTGAAACCTATCCGATTGACGGATGAGCAACTTCAGAAGATAGGAATGGAGGTTACGCCGACGACCGTGAGACTCCCTGGCGAAGAAGGTGGAGGATACCCTGCGGCATTAGAAGTTACCCACCACCTCCAATGCATGGTACGTCTCCGTGTCGTATATCTAACAAAGACTTGGCAAACATTCACCGTGATAGGACATGCTCCGCAAGCTTACATACCGAGATTACTACGAGAAATTTGACCCTGCCTTTCAAGTCGAAGAGTCTGTTCTTACGGACCAGCTTGGTAACGAATTTAACCTTTCGTGTCCCGTCCCCATGTGTTAAAAACCCTTTTAGACACCTGTGTGGAGATTATTCGCCAGGCCCTGATGTGTTATCCTGATATCAACATGCTCACGTTTTATTGGGTTGCGCTAAACGAGCTTCCGTTCCCGAATCTCAGTTCTATCCATCGATGCAAGAACTTTGACAAGATCATGGATTGGGCCGCCAAGAATGCGATCGGTGCTAGCCCCCCTGCCAAAGTTTCCGGGCCTGTCGCGGAAAAGACCGAGAACATGCATGACTTCGCCATCTGAATGGCATCCCTGACGTTATTTGACCTTGTAAACCCCACAGAGAACCAGAAATAGAGGATTGTCATCCTGGTCTTTGTTCTTGTACTATTCCCTCCGCGGGAAATTTTCCCAGCATTGTCGTATCGAATGTCGTCTAGTCTCTCTCATGTTATTCAGTGTTTTCAATATACCAGTGTTATTGTCTAATATGTCTTCTCGGTCAACCGAGTAAGGTCAAAGGCATCATCAGCTTTGGTGCTCCAGTCTACAGACTGGTACAAACCAGCCTGGCTTAATTTTCCTGTGATATTGAATCAACCACCAACGTGCATTCACCAGTGAATCTAGAAGTCGTGGTAAAAGTAGCTAGAGCAAGAAACGACCGACAAAAATAAGGAATCATCATTGGAAATGCGGCACAGAGCGTACTAGTACATAAAATGGCTTAATATAATAGTAATACGAATTCGACTCTCTTGGGAAGGTGGATCAGGAAGGGACAATAGTACTGGATGCCGTCAAATGCTTCAGATCTGGACACTTTGAATTCTCCCAGTCAGCCTCAATCAACGAAGCAAGACCCGAATCGTGCAGTTTGTGACTGTTAGTTTGGTGCTACAATGGTTCTCCCGGGAATTCGGTCCAATCCCCAGACCTGGTGATGCGCTCAGGTGGAACATGCGCGTCATTCTGGTCCGTCCACTCAAGAATTCGCTCATAGTCCATGCACTGATGTGTAGTACTCAGATTTGGACGGGGATCACCAATACCAGAAACCCAGTCATAAGTGACCATGGTAAGGTCAACCGTGCACATGAGCTTTTGCCGAATCATGTCGACACAGTGGGCTGCGTTCATCTTGGTCATCATCAATATTTATAGAAAGTAGTGTACAAACCAAGATGGGGGCGAGGTACGTTGTTGAGTTCGGTGTCAACAGCATAGTAGACCGGTCGGATGGCCTTCCTCAGCATACTCTATGCCAGGATTTATGAGAGCGTGTAAACACTACAGAGAGTGCTTCCTTACCAGACAATGGAGGTGATGATAGGAATCGAGCTGACCCATATATCCACCACCATCCTCAGGTCGGTACTGAGCCGCAGACGGACTGTCTATCCCGTACGCCATCATGAACTGTTCATGGGTCAACCGAACTGTTTTGACTGTCCCCAAAAGCAACATTATAATGTGCAGGAATTGTACATAAATTCTTACTGTCTGGTCTAAGTCGCTCCCAAGTTGCCTCCATCTCAGGGCCCAGGGAGCCACGGTAAATGGAGGTGGAATTCAGTCTTCCGTCGAATTGTTTCTCGGTATATCGGACTGCATCGTTCACTGGGGCTAGTGTGATGGATAAGCCATTGCATTTAATTCAGCGAAATTTAGCTTACAGTAGTAGGCCAAGAGCGGATCGAGACGGCAACGGGTCGGGGTAGAATTGATCCAGAAGGAAAAAAATGCAGCGGCGGGAATGAGGAGAACCACATGGACGATGAAGGATTTTACATTGCGGGATGACAGTAACGCAGATCTAGATGGTTTGTCCTGATTTTTCAGGACGTTTGGAATTAGGCGTGGCGCAAGATTGAACATTGTTATGAGGTTGTGGGGACAAACTACGATGGGTGAAAAGGTTGGGATCAACTCTGAGAATATGAATACGGTCGGCCTCTAAGTACAGCCATTATGATCTAGCATTCACGTGGTGATGGAACTCACAGGCTTTTGTTGTACAGTGTTCGGATCAAAGCACCTTTAGTAGGACTGGCCCGGGTAACTTCCGTGTACAGTTGACTCCCTTGTAACCTATGCCATGTACAACCCATACTCCCTTGTAACTTATCTTTGGGGGTGTACCAACTTAGTTCGTAGGGATTTCAATATAACACATACCCACCTTGGGGAACCCAACTTCAAGGTGTGATGCCAAATAAGGAATAGATATCCATGATAGATTGCAAGACCGATTAGTGTTCCGAGTCCAACATGGCACCAACAGTGCAAAATGTTTTACACCATAATGATGAAGCCTAATTGAGTTGCTAAAAAAAAGGCCAAAAGGAGCTTCAGGATCAAGCACATGCCCGACGGCATTTACATACGTTATTTGTGCACGTAATGTCCGACATGGGGCCCCACTCCCCACAGGGAAAATTGACAATAAACATGGAAAAGAGAGAAAAAGCACATACATGAAAGGCCGCCCGAAGAGCGGCCTTGAAGGCTAATCGGTCAAAGCTGACAAAGAGTGATTACTAGACCATGGTGCAGGGAATCTTGCTGCCAGTGACATCATCATTCCTCATTGAATGAGCATCACAGACCTTCTGCCTAGTAAGTCACGGTACCAGCCGTCTTTGGTCGTCCCCTGAGGACTTCGGGTGATTGGAAGATCCCGAAGTCAGGTGAGGCCGAGAATACTCAATCCCGTTGTTGAAGCCCGCAACAGACGGATCAAGAAAATTTGTCAAGCTGGTGGCGCAGGAAGCAGCGGAATCTAATCTTCGGAAACACGCGATCAGAATGATGCTGACCCGGAGCCGGTACCTACATCAGTACCGTGAGGGTGGTGACAGGAACCCTCAATAAATAAACTGCATATTTTTCTCGTGTCGATAACTAGACATGTAGAGTACTTCATTTGCGTATACTACCCCACCTCTCACCGAGTCCATACTCTCTCATAACTTTCAAATCAAACCAAGGGGTATGGGTTACATATAAGGGAATCAACTGTATTACACGCTCTAAACTGTGACCCATGCTTCCAGTTAATGTCCGTCGATTGCGGCAAAAATATCATACCGTTCCACCGGCATGATAGGAACCCAAGCTGATACCGGCGGCGAAGTTGAGTGAGCCCGAGCCGAGCCGAGCCAACTTGAAGCAATAGCTTGAAAGAGTTGCAACGTGCTTTTTTGAATTGCATCACCGGGAGAAGCATAGCATGATAAGAGATTATCATGCATTGTAATGGATTATAAGGTGATATCTTTACCACATCTTGCAATTATATTGGTTTATATTCAACATCACGCTTGTGCACATTCCCTGATGTGAGCACAACCAATTCGTCTATTGTTCAGGTTCCTCAGTCAGTCAAAATACAAACAAATCTTCATACCCGAATCGCTATATATCTTTAGCCATCGAATCGTGAGACAGCGCTGTAAGCCTGTAATGGTATCCATAGTTGGTGCCTTTTCAGGCACGAAAGAAAAGCGGGAGTGCACATAAAGTGGCACGATCGTAATCACCTCACGATCATACTGCATGAGAATGCGATTTGGTACACTTCTGATCGGACTAAAAGAAACTTTGGAATGTTCCAGGTTACCGTTTCAAATCAGTACGATGAGAGCAAATTGATTCCATGATATGATCCCCTACTGATCTAAACTAGATCATCGGGCCCATCCAGCCTGAGCCAGAACGAACACAGGGGCATCTTTGCTGTTGCAATGCAATAAGAAATATTAAGCCTGAGAGTATGATTCATCATCATATCGCCCACATGATGTGGCTGATACTATCAATCCCCGCACTATACCCAGGTCCTAGTGTACTAATAGTCGCCATACTCAGGCTATGGGTTTTGTCACATGATGAACCCGATTTCAAAGAGGGTCGAGTGATTGATAGGACAAACATTGCTACTGTGAAGAGCACACGGGAGCGAAATAGTATGTTAACTCATTGCTGAGCGCTGAGCCACTGGAACAACACCGCACCACAGAGCTCGCTGCGATCTCCTCGCTCCCGCCCCCCTCCCCCTGAATCCACACGCAGCTGGCTTCGCATCACCACATTGAGCCGATCCACAACCCGCGTGCGCACAATAGTGCTCGACGGGTCGTTGGCAACCTTCGGAAACGTCCACTGCAGTACTGGTCAAACTGAGACATAAGCTATCGAACCTAGCGCTGGTCCACCGTCTACCCGGTACGAGGTAAAACCGAGTTCCAATTCCTTGTTAAAGATGGGGAATAAATCGTAGGCGCTCCCCGGCGTACTAGGTGAATCGCTTCACGTTATTGTGTCAGGGCACGGGACCGTCCGAGATTCCGAGTAGCAGCTCGGAAGAATGGATCGCAAATCTATATGATCAGACGGGGTTTCCAGAGGACTGCTCTCATCGGTAATTTGTGCTGGTATTTCGCTAAGATGCCAGACACCTGATAACTCGAGGAAGTATAAGTAACGAAGAGAACAACGGTGTTATGAGTTTCTCACGTCAAGACCTGGTCCGAGTTGGCTTTTTGTGCCAAGAACCTATGTGGAGTGGCCTGGAGTAGTCTGGAGGAGCGTTCACTCTGCGTAAACCTACTATATGTGCAGATGCTTCAGAACATATGACACATCTAGGGCTTACCAAGTTCTCGGCGATTTCCAACCGAGGTACACCCCACAAATATACATTCCCGTCCTCTCCTGCTGATACTACGCATGACGCCAGCGCCATCGGGAGAGAGCGACGTGAATGACACGAATCTGACCTCGATGGATTGACTAGTCCAACCAACCGTAACGGGATGACCACGAGCGAAACGGAAATACAGTTGACTATCTCATAATGCATGAAAAATCTCATAATGCACTGAGTAATTTTCCTACACTCTCGTCACCAGCCATTAGGATTTGGTAGTTATCTCATAACGCATACTACTATGTGTTATGAGATAGTCGACTGTAGTAGGATGCAGGAATGTCTGGGCAGGTCCATTCTTTGATAAGCTAGCGTGATTCAGCGTCCCACAGTTTGAACTTCCCACATGCATCGCTGATCATGTTTTTCCCATCCCGGGTTACAGAAAGACCCCATGCCCCCATTCGCGTCCATTAGTGTTCCTTCTTCTTTCCCATATTCCATATTCCAGACTCTCACAGCTCCCTCCCCGGGAGCAGTGACGATCCATCCATCAGGAAGATACGTGAGTGCAAGTATAACGTGGTCATCTGTGGGGATTACAAGACATGGCTACTAGGACCCGAAGTTATAGATGAGGGTAGATCATGATGGCTGCTCGGCTTCCGGTCAATGAGGTACGTGGTGAAAACGAAGAGGCCTTCGCAGTTGAAGTTGGAACTTGATCATAAGTACTGCGGGGAGTACGTGATATCGATGAGGCGCACGACATCCATCATCTAGCCACAAGGATCCTGACAGGCCACTTCGTTTTAAGTCGACTCGCGCCTTGAATCTCAGGCTAACGCGCTTTGCAGGAAAGGTATGAAAGGTACCAATCTGCTACTGCCGGGGACACGCATCAATTCCATGATACCCCACACTAACATTGAGAATTAGACTTACCTGTTGGAGTTCCCAGTTGGGCAGCGACGACACCAAATTTGGCGTTACCTAGGCGACGATTGGTCATCGCACAGTTACAATATTTTGCACACACCATCTTCTCCTTTCCTCGTTGTTGTGACACGCAACGACTGAGGTACGTCTCTTGCTGCGCCATTCATACATAGGCCATACTCATTGTCGATATCATAGCTTGTCTGTGTTAGGTTAATCGACAATATAGTTGTTGTGACACGCAACGACTGAGCTTGTCTGTGTTAGGTCGCTATCATTACCTGCTTGACTACAATTGCAAAAAAATCATCAGACACAACTCCCGTCACCTTCTCGGTGTTGACGGGGTTCATGAAAATGGCTTGATACTCCTTGTCAGAGAGACGTAGTCGCAACTTGGAATTGTTGACGCACCGGTGTTGTGGTGGCCCGCTTCTGTAACCTCAGATGCGGCAAAACCCTTTAGGCACATGGATGTCCAAAGCGGCGCAACGGATCGAACAATTATTGCTAGACACCGTCTGATTCAAAGACGAGGTGGTATCTTCTGTGAGTACTTCGTTTCTCCCGGCGCGACAAGACCGGAAAAGAACGGAACACAGTTCCGCATTGAGTCGGTACTCTGGAAACTGCCCGAGTCGCTTTTAGATGAATCCAGGTATTTCCATTTGTGGTGAGGAAGTGTCAGTAATCGATGCACGATGAACTGGGTGATGTGAGCGAACCCAGAGAATGTCGGGCAGGTCCTTCTCTGGTAAACGGCAAGTTCACCAGAACTTCGTTCATCCCGGATGGATGGTTTCAATCTCCCCGTCATCGAGACGATGGATACCAGACACTCTTGTCATTGCCGTGGCCTTGTTTATCAGTGTCACGTCGGCCTAAAAAAATCACCTACAGAAAAAGGGAGAAAAGGTACCCAAAAATAGACGGTCGGACCAGTAGTCCGCCAGGACACGCTCGACACCGCCACACCACTAAGCCATACTAACTCGAGCCAGTAGTATGTACGGAGATCACCTACACACAGAACGTTGGGCGCGAGACGTGAACAGCTGCATCTGTTCGTCCTTTCGTACAATGCATTCAGACGAATCGACACGAGGTGTACAAGATCATAAGACTCGATTTAAACCGCATCATAATTTACAAGCTAAAGCACAAAAACGCGTTTCAACTCAAGCAGAAACACTCCCACAACACCCCTCGACCCCCTGCCGATAACCATTAGGTTGAATACGCCATAAATTCATACCCATTTTCCGAAGGAGCCTTGAGATTCATAATGAGAATAACGACTCTTCCAGGAGTCGTTTAAATCATACTGACCATTGACTGAATCATCACACGCCTCATGCTTCCGTGGCCTCCTCACGCTTCACTGTGATGACCAGTCAGTTCAAAGACTCCACAACAACTCGAATAAGTGATACTGACCCTCGGGAGTGTAGTGGTTGTAGTAAAATCGTTTGGCTTCCTCAACGGAGACGTCGCGCTTCACTGTGATGACGAGTCAGCTCAAAGACTACACCACAGCACGACTAGGTGATACTGACCCTCAGTGTAATGGTTGTAGTAGAAGCGCTTGGCTTCCTCATCAGTGACGTCGCGCTTTGCTTTAATAACGAATCAGTTCAAGGATTCTACTCAGACTTGTTTAAACCATACTAACCCTCAGTGTAGTGGTTGTAGTAGAAGCGTTTCGCCTCCTCGACAGAAATATCGCGCTTCACTTTTACGACATTAGCCCAAAGACACCACCACAATTCGCTGAAGCAATACTAACCCTCGGGAGTGTAGTGGTTGTAATAGAAACGCTTGGCTTCCTCGTCAGAGACGTCGCGCTTTGCTTTAATAACGAATCAGTTCAAGGATTCTACGCAGATTGGTTCAAACCATACTGACCCTCAGTGTAGTGGTTGTAGTAGAAGCGTTTGGCTTCCTCGACAGAGACGTCACGCTTTACTTTAATGATGAGTCAGTTCAAGGAGGCCACTCAAACCGGTTCAACTCGTACGGACCCTCGGGAGTGTAGTGGTTGTAATAGAAACGCTTCGCTGTAATCACGAGTCAGTCACGAAGTCTGAAACTCGTGTATGTGCCACTGACCCTCAGTGTAGTGGTTGTAGTAGAAGCGTTTGGCTTCTTCATCGGTGACATCGCGCTTGGCTTTGACGAACGGTCAGTCAATGGACCTCACCAACGCTTGTTTGGATCGTACTGACCCTCAGTGTAGTGGCTGTAGTAGAAACGCTTCGCCTCCTCGACGGAGACATCGCGAGCTTCGATAAAGTCAGCCCAAGGATTCCAAGACCTGTGCAAGTGATGCTAACCCTCAGGAGTGTAATGGTTGTAGTAGAAACGTTTGGCTTCTTCATCGGTGACATCGCGCTTGGCTTTGACGAACGGTCAGTAATGGGCATCACCAACGCTTGTTTGAATCCTACTGACCCTCAGTGTAGTGGTTGTAGTAGAAACGCTTCGCCTCTTCGACGGAGACATCGCGAACTTTGATAAAGTCAGCCCAAGGATTCCAAGACCTGTGTCAGTGATACTAACCCTCGGGAGTGTAGTGGTTGTAGTAGAAACGTTTCGCTTCTTCATCGGTGACATCACGCTTCGCTGTGGCGATGGGTCAGTCAAAGGACTTCATCGACAAGCATTTAAATCATACTGACCCTCGGTGTAGTGGCTGTAGTAGAAACGCTTCGCCTCCTCAACAGAGACATCGCGAGCTTCGATGAAGTCAGCCCAAGGATTCCAAGACTTGTGTCAGTGATACTAACCTTCGGGAGTGTAGTGGTTGTAGTAGAAACGCTTTGCTGTGACGAGTCAGTCACGAACTCCGAGACTCCTGTATGCGATACTGACCATCAGTGTAGTGGTTGTAGTAGAAACGTTTAGCTTCTTCATCGGTGACATCGCGCTTCGCTTTTGGAAATCGGTCAGTCAACGGACCCCACCACCGCTTGTTTGAACCGTACTGACCCTCAGTGTAGTGGTTGTAGTAGAAACGCTTCGCCTCCTCGACGGAGACATCGCGAGCTTCAATAAGGTCAGTACAAAGATCCTAAAGCCCGTGTAAGTGATACTGACCCTCGGGCAGGTAGTGGTTGTAGTAGAAACGCTTTGCTGTGACAATGAGTCAGTCAAGGACTCCAAGACTCGTGTGTATATACTGACCATCAGTGTAGTGGTTGTAGTAGAAACGTTTGGCTTCTTCGTCGGTGACATCACGCTTCGCTGTGGCGATTGGTCAGTCAAAGGACTCTATCGGTTTAAATCATACTGACCCTCAGTGTAGTGGTTGTAGTAGAAGCGCTTCGCCTCCTCGACGGAGACATCGCGAGCTTCAATAAGGTCAGCCCAGGGATTCCAAAACCTGCGCAAGTGATACTAACCCTCAGGCAGGTAGTGGTTGTAGTAGAAACGTTTGGCCTCTTCGTCGGAGACATCACGCTTCACTACGGCGATGTGTCAGTCAAAGGACTTTACTGGCATTCGTTTAAGTCATACTGACCCTCAGTGTAGTGGTTGTAGTAGAAACGTTTTTCTTCGATGGTATTAGTACACGGACTCTCGGACTCAGCAAAGGCTCGTTTCAATCATACTCACCACCGGCGGCGGCGTCAACGGACGCGGTGTCTGGTACAGGCGTCGCTTGCACCAGGGTAGCGACGAAGAAGGGCAAGAGCACGGCGAGGGAGGAAAGCTGCATGATTTGCGAGTGGCTTTGTTGGATGTCAGGAGACTGGTTTTCTTACTCCCCAACTGATCACCTTTTATACACATCCGGTGGGAATCCTAACGGATTACTTACATATCTGATTACTAGTATCTGATTAGTGGTCGGAAGTTCTCTCCTATGCGGCATCAAGGGTTCAACGCTCATTCCAGTGCATCGTGATGATGCGCCGGAGGTCGGCTACCAGTGCAGTGTTAGTGGCCGCATCTACAAAGTGTTGAATAACGTCACGGTTGAACGGTCCAGAGCTCTGATTGGTCGAAACGCTAGGACTTTCCAAAAATAGCCGGCTCTTTTTGGTTAGATTTGTGGCGCAGCGGTGGCTACTAGGTAACAGTTTAGCGAGTTCACGGATCTTCGATTACCTCTGATTTTGCGCCATCGATGGAGTTTGGTCATTCGAATGGGATACTAGGCGAGTACAGCCTGAACTTTAGATAAGTACAATGTGCCGCAAACTTATTCTACCCTGAACGAGGGAAGGGGATGCGATTGGTGAAGAACAAGAAAAAAAAACGCTCTTGCTTACCCATGCTGCCATGTCTAAAGGACTCAGCCCATCGGAATCATTGCTGCGGGCACAGGTGTAGCAGCAATTTCAAGGAGGGGCCATCTATCGTCCATCAGAAACCCCGACGGCGAGCGTGGGGCATGACCTTTAATTCGTCTATTATAAACCGACTCCAATTACCTGATGTGCCACAGCCTACAGCTGTAAAGTCACCAGGCACGCCGACTATCTCCCCCAGTTCTCAGCACCGACGATGACCTTGGAAATGGTTCGATACTCCTAGTCGGTCATCGATTCAATCTTGTCATTGTGGTCGCAGCTTGAGATTGTTGGTATTCGGGCACTTCCATACCCTCGGATGTGGCACGCCAGTGTCAGAGAGTGCCGTTGCGGATGAGATCCTTGGAAACGGATTACCCGGTTGTCCGAAATGTTCAACCCTGCCAACGGATCGAGCTATCAGCGCTAGACACCGTCGGAGATGAAGACAAAGCAGCGCCTTCCGTGATCACTTTGTTAGATTCCCCCCCGACAAGAGTGGAGTATTACTCTGATAACGCTTGAATATCTCCGAAGTTCAGTGAAGAGGTGTTAGTAATCAGTACATGATGGGATGTAAACGAACCTCAAGAAAACAACCAGTCACGGCTTCGATTTCAAACTGTTCGTTATCAAGATGGTGAGCGTCATACGACCAAAGACTCTCACCAGGGACATGTCCTGCATCACAATGTCCTAATGAAGACATTGGACATCAACAACAGATCATGCTCCTCCACATTCATCTTGGCCTCTGCACCAGCCTCGTCCACAGCAACACCGAACACACGTCCAAGTGCCTGTAAATTGAACGTGCCGTGGGATAACCCATCCTTGTAATGTAATGTGACATGCTGGCGACGTGTTGATGCGCTGCGCCGACGTTTATTAGAACGCTCATCGAACGTAGCAGCCTACCAACACTGTATGAAATTTGACGCTAATGGGGATCAACGCGCTCGTGGAAGTGACGTGTTGTGACAGTCTGGCGAGGAAATGGACTAACGTTGCTAATGTGGTGACTGGCTTGTCAAGAGACACACTTGTTGGTGCACGCGTCTTCTCCGTGGGTTAGCTTTTGTCCAGAATGTCATCGGGACCGGGAGTAAGTGTGGGGGATGTGTATAATCCATTGTCGAATGCTTGCTCGAGGGTACCTGTCCGAGTCGTTAGAGAGGGGCAGGCCGTAACTTGGAGACGTTTGTTGCGTTGTTCCGAGTTGGGCTGTTACGAGAGTGCCAATGTGAGTGTCTTTTTCCCCTTCTTCCTTTGTTATACAAGACCAAGGCCGTTCAAGCTGATTAGGCTTTAGTTTTCCTTCTTCCTAGCAAAGTAGTGTCTGCAAAGAGGGACTAGAGCCGAACCCATCATGGGGCTTGTACAACGTACGTGGTATGCACCTCACGCACACGCAGTAGTCAAACACCAGTTCCCTCAAACACATGCGCATGTCGCGAGAACTCAGCGCAGGTAGGAACGTGTCTCTGCCTCAGGCTTGTCTTGCCAAATCAGCATTTCTCTCCCAAATTCACATCCACACCGGTACCGATTGATATTTTTAGACCGTCCAACGATGAAGTATCACAGTCGGTTGTCGTCAACAATGAAAGCAATGGTACCTGTTGCGAGTGTTTCGTCGAATTCCTTGTCTGAACATGTGGAACGCAGACAGGCATGGTGTCGGCACTTTCGGTGGACACTCTGTAGTGTTCAATTGTGCGATGTTTGCTAGAATGCCGGTGAGACCAAGTAGTGCGTGTAGCCTGCGTGTGAGGTAGCAGGCCACCTGGGCTGTCAGTCCATATATCACGCCAGTCAGGCGCCCCTCTCCGAGGATCGGGGCCGTGTACAGACGCACAGGGATGGGTAAAGGAGCGGGTGGGTGCGGTTTCGAGCCTGCGAAAGCTCTCATCAGGTGTCTTAACTGCTACCCCGACCGCTGCCCTTCCCGTGTAGGTGGACTCCCAGTTGTAGCAGGATGTGGGATCCAATGTCCAGGTGGCGATCTGCGAGCGAGCTAATCCGAGGCTGGTAGAAGGGTGTGGGGTGGAGGAGGTTTCTCGACGACGGATAAGCCAGATTCGTCCCCGTGCGGCATCATCCGAAAACTAGCAAGGCCATTCCCACGGATCGTGGCGTAGGCTTATTCCGGAATACACTGGCCTATTGGCTATGTAGCGGCCGTCGGTCCTGTATGAAGGACCATAAGGTATTCTGTGCTGCTCGGATGGCGACGTTGGACCCCCATGGTGGTGTACAAATCCCGGCGGAACACGTCGAAAGGCCCTCTTCCTGGTCGACGACCTGTGAGCTCGTAGCAGGCAGGAAGTCTCCCTAACTCCTCACTCGTTGATACCCAACTGCAACCACTCAGGCCGGGGTCACGCTATGGCACGTCTTAGCACGTCTGCCTCTTAGCCAACTCCCTAGAGTGGTAGCCACCTAAACGGACTCGGAAGGGCGACGGTCGGGGTAACGGTAGCCCCCTGACGAGAGGCTCGAAACTGCACCCAATCCACCCTCTGCTGCACTGTATGACACCCACGTCATCCCGGCTCTAATCCTCGGAGAAGAGCGCCCGAGGGAACCAGCACGATGGCACTGGCAGCCGAGACGTCCCTCTTCGCACACAGACTCAACACTGGGGCTTTCGTTCCCCAGTCTCACACCTCCTCTGCTGCAGGACCTCCCTCCTGCCTTGTCCAACGGTGGCATTGGTCCCAACCATGGTGAACGAACGTCAACGTAAAGTATATTATCATGGTATTCCTAGCCACTCTGTAAGTTTATGACCGATTGATCACAAATAAAAATACCTGGCATGAAATACGAACCCACATAGGTTGCTCCTTCTCATGAGAGAGCTCGCCTGCTTGCCCACAATCTAGATAGGACAATAGGTCCGTTCCGAACCCGACGTATCAACTAGCAAGTTGCTACCATTGCCTCGATGTCTGGACTCTAGCAGCGGGTTAACCGTCACCGCCAACGCATGTGGGCAGAAACTCGCCTTCCCTACAACGAACAAACCGAAATCGACGCTCGTCACGGAACAGTGTATGATAAGGCCTTTCCATATC
Source organism: Pulveroboletus aff. annulatus (assembly GCA_038094595.1). Lineage (NCBI taxonomy): Eukaryota > Fungi > Basidiomycota > Agaricomycetes > Boletales > Boletaceae > Pulveroboletus > Pulveroboletus aff. annulatus. The sequence goes on from JBBPTX010000152.1 coordinate 27,689, forward strand.
TTCTGTGCTGAGGTCGACCCTCGCGCTCACTGGCAATCCCATGTGGCCAATTGAGAATCCCATATACCTTCTTCCCAAGTTTTCTTCGAGGGTGGACCACGAGAGCCAGTCGTTGGACAACACAATGCCGATATTCCCCGCATAGACGAAGGTTCACGTTTGGACGTCACGATGTGACCCACGAAGCATGTTTACAAGCCTTTGTTTGATTTCCCGTCTCCGTCACCATTCAGTGTGGAATAAAAGACGGACCGGGGTCGACGACTCGACCCGCTTGGTGCTCCTGGTGAGATAGCTATGCGAAAGGAAGCATGCACACGTCTGGACATGCACGCGATATAACATGAATGAGGACGACGCAGTGGTTTGTATTCACATTGTATGCAAAAGTAAAACGAAATCAGATGGATCACACAGTCCATTTGGGGCCGCAATCCAACTGCGAGAGATGGGTCAGTTATACTAGGTGAGTAATAAAATTGAGACTAGTACTAGTACATACCAGCTTGCGGAGGCGCAGGTCGAACATATGCTAGCATTCTCAACACGGAGACCGAAGGAATGAGTTCGTTCCCCAACACATCACGTTCGAAAAAGGACCAGATGAGTGATTGTCGTAGTAAACGATTTAGTTCGGACTTCGGAGTCGCTGAGTGCATCCTCACAAGTACTATGATTTTCCTACCCTTCTTGAACATCAACATTCTTTTTCCTGAGTCATGATATCATGTCGAGCGTCTAACAATGGTGGTCTTCCGGTATCAACCTGATCTAGTAATCCCAGCATATCGTCAACGTATGTTTGGACTTGCGTACCTTATAGACGGTCACTAGCAGTTTGTCACCAGCTCGTCCGAGTCCGACAGAACTCTCAAAGTCTGGAATGCGGGAAGCAAGAGCCTTGGAACTGACCGACCCGAAATGACAAGAACATTGTCATCGTCGACCACAACGAAGCTATCCAAGTGTGGAATGCCATGATTGAGTCATATCAAATTGCCAAAGAACGGATCCACGTCTCGGAATGGAGAGACAGCCGATGGTACAACGGAAGACGGCATACCTGCCAGTCGTGACAAAGATTGCTACTTCTGCAGATGATCAGCTGGTTTCGACTGCCACTGATGATTCTTTGCTCACGCCAGGGCCACAGAAGGGGAGCAACCCGATCAAATTGATTCAATTCAAAGACGTCGTTCCCTCTGACGGACTAACTCGCATGTTGCAGTACTAACGACATCCACGTGTACATGGTACGTTTTTCTTTACAGTTAGTCTGCTAGAGCTGACTAGCCACGACTTGTAAGTTGTCGGACCCGGAACAAGAGTACGCGACTGAGATCAACACCTTTCTGTGGATCCGGACGCATAATGGAATCGGGCGCATATTCAATTTATACGATAAAACGATCCTTTTTGGAATTCTAGTGCTCACGCCTGGATAAAGTCGCTGGAGCTTCCTGCAAATCAAATATTGGGATTACTCGTTTCTGGGACGTGGACACTGGTAATCCCCTCAGACAGCCTCTGCGATGAGGACGGCCAATTGCCCTATGTTTTTCACCTTCTATGGCGTCTTCTGCCGAGGGCCGTGTTCAGGGTATGGAGCTCCGGAGGCCGACGGGGAAAAAACCGAGTACAGTTTATGGCTTCTTACGATGGAAGGTGTCTCAGCTAACTACTGGTCCGATCGTTTGTAGAACACGGTCTGTCATGACATGACGTTGTCTTGAAAACTCACCCCGCTAAGTCGAAACGCACTGGATGTTCGAATGATTTCTTACTATTCTATAGTTCTATTATGCGCCCTGTTATTCATGTACGCTGTCGTCGGGTGTTTCATCTCATGTTGTCACCATGACAGAAACTGGATACCGTTGAAAACGGGAGGTGTAAGCCCTTAACTTGGCGAGCAGTGTCATTGAAGGCGGGGGCAGTCTTCTTGACGCATTCGTTGGCGTCGATGGTAGGTGGTGCCAGTGAGGATCAACTTGAAAAATGACGTACCTATTCTCTGATTCTGCTTATCCATACCTCGCCGGTGGACCAATTCAATTCTGTCGAATCAAACTGTTGTCCCTGGTCACTGTATTAAACTTGACGATCCTCTAAAAAAAGACTTGCGATGGGGACTCGTCGTTTGCAGACACGCATTCTCCCGCATCCGTTTCCCGGAGGAACGCTCCCTCGATCAAGCCATATACCTCGTTGTACATCACACCCGCTTGAAAGTATGTCATGTAACCGTCTACACAAAAAAATGGTGAGCGCGAAATGCCGACAGCTGCATTCGTTCTTTTTGAATAGCGCCCGACGAGAGGTGCACAAGACAAACAGACTCGATTCAAACAGTATCTATGATAACCTACAAGCTAAAACCCAACAAGCAATCGAATATACCCAGGAAACATTCCTACAACACTCCTTTGCCTCGTGCCGGTGACCGTCATCATTTGCCAAGGTTAACTACACCACCGATTGCCAAAGGAGTCTGAAATTTCATAATATGAGTATAATGACCTTCCGGGACTTGTTTGAATCGTACTGACCGTTGCCGAGGCCTGTTCACTCTTCGGCGGCCTCCTCACGCTTCACTTTCATGACGAGTCAGCCCCAAGACACCACCACAACCGGATTGAATGGTACTAACCCTCGGGCGTGTAGTGGTTGTAATAGAAGCGTTTGACTTCCTCATCAGAGACATCGCGCTTCGCTTTGATAACGAGTCAGTTCAAGGGATCTATTTAGACTGGTTAAAACCGTACTGACCCTCAGGGAGGTAGTGGTTGTAGTAGAAGCGTTTCGCCTCCTCGACAGAAACGTCGCGCTTCGCTGTGATGATGAGTTAGTTAGAGCGGTCAACTCAGACTGGGCTTAAACCATACTGACCCTCAGGGAGGTAGTGGTTGTAGTAGAAACGCTTCGCCTCCTCAGCGGTGACGTCGCGCTTTGCTTTGATGACGAGTTAGTTCAAGGAGTCTACTTAGACTTGTTTGACTCGCACTGACCCTCGGGCAAGTAGTGGTTGTAGTAGAAGCGCTTGGCCTCCTCGACAGAAACGTCGCGCTTCGCTGTGATGATGAGTCAGTTAAAGGGGTTAACTCAGACTGGCTTAAACCATACTAACCCTCAGGGAGGTAGTGGTTATAGTAGAAACGCTTCGCCTCCTCAGCAGTGACGTCGCGCTTTGCTTTGGTGACGAGTTAGTTCAAGGAGTCTACTAAGACTTGTTTGACTCGCACTGACCCTCGGGCAAGTAGTGGTTGTAGTAGAAGCGCTTGGCCTCCTCGACAGAAACGTCACGCTTCGCTGTGACGATGAATCAGTTCATGATCTTTACTTAGACTGGTTTAAAATCATACTGACCCTCAGGCAAGTAGTGGTTGTAGTAGAAACGTTTGGCCTCCTCAGCGGTGACGTCGCGCTTTGCTTTGGTGACGAGTTAGCTCAAGGAGTCTACTCAGACTTATTTGACTTGTACTGACCCTCAGGCAAGTAGTGGTTGTAGTAGAAGCGCTTGGCCTCCTCGACAGAAACGTCGCGCTTCGCTGTGACGATGAATCAGTTCAGGGGCTTTACTGAAACTGGTTTAAATCATACTGACCCTCAGGCAAGTAGTGGTTGTAGTAGAAACGTTTGGCCTCCTCAGCGGAGACGTCTCGCTTTGCTTTGGTGACGAGTTAGCTCAAGGAGTCTACTCAGACTTGTTTGACTTGTACTGACCCTCAGGCAAGTAGTGGTTGTAGTAGAAGCGCTTGGCCTCCTCGACAGAAACGTCACGCTTCGCTTTGGTGATGAGTCAGTTCAGAGGCTTTACTGAAACTGGTTTAAATCATACTGACCCTCAGGCAAGTAGTGGTTGTAGTAGAAGCGTTTGGCCTCCTCAGCGGAGACGTCGCGCTTTGCTTTGGTGACGAGTTAGCTCAAGGAGTCTACTCAGACTTATTTGACTTGTACTGACCCTCAGGCAAGTAGTGGTTGTAGTAGAAACGCTTGGCCTCCTCGACAGAAACGTCGCGCTTGGCTGTGATAATGAGTAAGTTTAAGGCGTCTACTCGGACCGGTTTAAATTATACTGACCCTCAGGTAGGTAGTGGTTGTAGTAGAAACGCTTCGCTGTGATAACGAGTCAGTGAAGGACACCAGGACTCGTACGCACAATACCGACCCTCAGGCAGATAGTGGTTGTAATAGAAACGTTTCGCTTCTTCGATAGAGACATCGCGTTCCACTTTAATGATGGGTCAGTCCCAGGACTCCATCAAGACTCATGAATGATACTGACTCTCAGGAACATAGTTAGCGTAGTAGAAACGTTTGATCTCTTCATCGGAGACGTCGCGTTCCACTTTAATGATGGGTCAGTCCGAGGACTCTACCAAGACTTATGAATGATACTAACTCTCAGGAACGTAGTTAGCGTAGTAGAAACGTTTGGCCTCTTCGTCGGAGACGTCGCGCTTTGCTTTGATGATGAGTCAGTTAAAGCAGTCTACTCTGGTTTAACTCATACTGACCTTCGGGAGTGTAGTGGCTGTAATAGAAGCGTTTGGCCTCCTCGACAGAGACGTCCCGCTTGGCTTCGATGACGAGTCAGCTTAAGGAGTCTACTCAGACTGGTTTAAGTCATACAGACCCTCAGGGAGGTAGTGGTTGTAGTAGAAGCGTTTTACTTCGGTCTCATCGCGCTTCACTTTAACATTAATAAGTCAGTACACTATACCGAGACATTCAAACGATGCAGACCTTCGGGAAGGTAGTTGCTGTAGTAGAAGCGTTTTTCTTTGATGATATCAGCACAAGCACTCCCGACCCGTTTCAATCATACTCACCACCTGCAGCGGCATCAACGGACGCGGTGTCTGGGACAGGGGTCGCTTGCACCAAGGTGGCGACGAAGAAGGGCAAGAGCACGGCAAGGGAGGAAAGCTGCATGATTTGTGTGTTGCTTTCTGGGGTGTCAGGAAACTGGTTTTCTCCCTCCCTAACCGACCGCCTTTTATACGCATCCAGCGGGCATCGCAACAGAGCACTTACACATTCGACTACGAAATTCTTTCCTATTTGGCTCGTCCACCTGCAGATCAAGAATTCGATACGTTCATGCTAGTGCCTAGTGATACGCCCAGGCCAGCGGTCGTGTTGGTAATATTTTGGTTACATAAGTGTGTGGCGCGATGGGCGGGCGTGGTTTAGCGAGTTCACGGATCTTCAATTACTCGTAGCCCGGGCGCGCCATGGAGCTCGATGGAGTTTGGTCGACGGTAGGTACACGGGCCTTAGATACAATGCACCGCCACATATTTTCCCTGAACGTAGTGAGAAAAAAACAATGCTCTTGCTTACCCGTGCTGATACATTCAAAGGACTCGGACCATCGCTACTGGCACAGGTGCGGTAATTCCGAGGAGAACATCTATCAGCCCTGACGGAGATCGAGTCTGGAGGATGACCTTTAATTCGTCTATTATAAACCGACTTCAATTTCCCGATGTCCCATAGCATACACCGCGGTAGATTCATCAGGCACACCAACTATCTCCCTTTCTCAGCCCTGACGAGATCACTGGAAATAGTTCGGCGCCACTCGTTAAACGGCGGTCATAAGTTTAATCTTGTCATTGTTGTTGCAGCCTGGGACTATTCGGTCGGCCTACTTTCATACCCGCAGATGTGGCACAGCGGCGTCCAAAAGAATGTTGTTGCAGACAATACCAATGCTAGACACCATCGGAAATGAAGACGAAGCAAGGCATTCTGCGAGCACTTTGTTGGACTCCCCGCCCGGCGGGAGGGAAATACAGACCCGCGTTGTCGGTACCTTGGCTCTCCTTTCAGCGAAGAGGTGCCAGTGGTCGGTACATGGTGGACAGAGTGATACAAGCGAACCTAGAGAATATCTAACAGGCCCCTCCTTGATAAACGGTTTCGCCCGGAATTCGTCAGTTCCAGACGAACAATCCAGTGTTTGTCATCGAGATGGTTGGCGTCATAAGACCAGACTCTCATCAAGGACGTGGCGTATCTGCGTCGCAATATCCTAAATATCATCAAATGGAGGCGACAGATACTTAACGAAACGCACCATCAACACCAAATCATGTTCTTCCGTACACACAGATGCGTGTATGACTGCCAACTAACCCCTCGAGGTATCCGTTCATTAGCACGTTTATCGCAGGTGACGGACCAGTTCCGTGTTGGATTTGACGGTAGAGATGATGGCCATTGATGGAGAGTTATTATGAGGTGTTCAGACTTCATTGACACTCCACGCAAGAGTGTTCGCAGCGAGAAAAAAAGGACTGAAAAGTTGTAGCTTGGTGTGAAGCCACGTCTCGACAAGTCTGGCGTTCGTCCGGAGAGCAAAAGGATCGATTATACAGCCCGCAAGGGAAGCCGTCGCCGTGTGTTTGTGTTGCGTGCGCGTCATCTTCGTGGGATATCGCGGTTACCGAAGAACATCGTCCGCGGGTCGTCTACAACAAAACCATCCAACAAGGCGATCAATCGGTCCAACTTGAACTCGAAGACGTCGAGTCCATGTCATTCTCTCCCGACGGACACAGGCTCACATGTGGCACTACCAACGACATCCGTGTATGTTACAACGCTAGGAATGGTACGCTCGTCTTTAAAGTTAGTCTGCCAGGGCAGAATAGCCACGACTTGTCGGACTCAGACGAAGAGAACTCGACTAACATCGACACCTTTCTGTAGACGCATGATGGAGGCAGGCTCGTCTCTGCGTCGGACGACAAGATGATCCGCTAATGGCCTCACCCGCGGATGGTTGGCAATCCCGGTGGTGGGCGAAATTACGAATTTCTGTTCCGCAAGCACACACTCTGGCACGTCCGCCAATAAAGAGGCTACGCGACTAACGTGTACCCGGTAACCGGTTTTTCATCTAACTATTTTTTTATGTACTACAATGTTATCCCGCCACTTACTTGATTCACCGCCATGTTTTGTATCGTGCAAAGTACTATCCTCTCATCTCCATCAAGACATTGCAATTCTACCCCGTGACAAGGACCCTGGTTGGCAGTGTAGCTCGTCACGGCATTTGACCGGGATAACGCAAGTTACACTAAGACATCTTTAGTCCATTTGGTGATGTCAACTCTACTTGTGGCTTATCCCTGAAGGCCTCATGGTTCAGTGTCATCCAATGGGGTAACAGACGGGCATTATGAGGAGGCAGTTCTTCACTGCCAGGTTGCAAACCCCATGACCAAATTCTCAGGTGTGTTTATCGTTCTGTGGGATCCAGTTGCAATTGACTCTCACTGCGTATCGCCCCCATCTATTGCTGATGGAGATAGGGTCGATGTAGCGGCAGTCTGGGAACATCAAAAACAGCGGTGGCCAACAATTTTCCGACACGAGCCTCCTCCACCGCTCAAATCTTTTGCATATGCCCGATTTGTTGTCCAACCTGGCCCTTGCTTCCTTCGTCGTATTAGCCGTTTCAGGGATGTCGTTCGAGTGCAATCGAAATGCAAGCTTCCCAAACCGCCTGGTCCAACCATCCTTTGTGCTCTGACTATTTCTCCCAGTTGAATCCCGCGGTATCAAATGGACTACACATTCCATCTCATTTCGTATTTCCCTCGGATCCCCAGATAGCTTCATTGCCAATGTGAGTATAAACCACCACATTATCGGGTGCGTGCTTAGAGGTATGCATGTTTCTGTAAGCATATGCTGTACCGCGCTTACTTGATCCCGGTTATCAGTTTATATACTGCCTCCGGTACTGAGTGGTAAATCACTCAGTATCGTGTCCTTCTGGTGTACTACGGTTAAGCGGCAGGTGGTCCGACCCCCACAGTTTCCTTTTGTAGATTTTGATCTGACATTTATAACTACTACAAGAACGCTAGTTACGTAGATTTAGTCGTTGACTATCTCTCGCTCCACATTACGTGACACGCTGAGTAGAGAAGGAGCCAAAAGACACGTAAAAAGGCTCTTTGGTCATTTCTGGATTAGATGCGCATCCAAATGTGACATCTGAATATGCGGGAGGGATCGACCTGCGTGTTGTCCAACGGCCGGCTCCCGCGGTCTACACTCGAAGCAGAGCTCGAGAAGAGAGGATACATGATCTTCAATACTAATTGGCCACGAGGGGTTGAGCGTGAAACAGGTGAAGGTATAATCGGCTTCAGCACAGGATACGGACCGGCTTTACATGCATTATTCCATGACTTCAGTTTGTCCGACGCGAGGCAGGTGAGTCTTCGTGCGCATACAAAGCTGAAAGGACTTCAAGGACGACCTGATAACAGAATCTGGACATTGCAGCGATGCGGACGATTCTCTGGCCAATGCATCAGTCTTGGAGTGGACCCACCGCCCCATCTAGATTGCAGATGAGCAGGCATGCTAGAAAAGGCCGTACTAACATTACCAGTTGGCATTCCACCTTTTTCAGATGGGGTGGTCTGAACGTCGACATGGGTGTCAGTGTCTGCTTGGGAGATAGACATAGTGGATGAGGATGTGAAAGATACGTGTAAAGCTTACGGACTCGCGACCGATGGGGGTTTAGCTAGTAACTGGTCCGATCGTTTCTGACCACGGTCTGTCATCACATGACGCTGTCTCGAAAGTCTACCCGCTGCCGGAATGCACTCGACGTTTGAGTGATCTCTTTCTTTTTTGCAGTCCATTAATCACATTGTCATCCATGTGCTCTGTCGCTGGGTATTCCATCTCATGTAGTCATTGAACCATAACAGAAAATTGGACACCATTGAGAACGGAAAGTGTAAGTGCTTAACTTAGCCGGCGACAATATCGAAGAGGAAGGCGGAGACAGTCCGGTTGACGGATTCGTCGACGTCAGTGGTGGGTGATAAGTAAAATCAACCTGAAAAACAACATACCCTGCTCGTACTTGTCATAACACGAAATCCATACCTCGGCCGACCAATCCGATCCTGTCAAATGAAACAGCGGAGAAGCGTACCCTTGATCGAGCCATATACATCGTTGCACGTCGCACCCGCTTGAAAACTGCCTTGTCCAGATCCGCGGTGCATCTTTCCGACCCTTCGCTTACTAGCGATGTATCGCAGACTTGTTCAAGGGTCGTTTTGCCTAGAAAGGTAGGTTCAAGACCAGCCTGTGTGAGGGTGAGGGGGGCATATATTCATCGGCATCCATGTAAAATTTGAGGGTACATATTCGAGCCTGCAGGACAATAAAAATGGGATATACATAAACACACTCCAGGCTTATCTGATGTGTCGACTGATACAGCTTAGGCGACCTCGTCGAAGGTGTGCGCGGTCAGCTCTTCCGCATGCTACCAGTACACAAGTTGACATCGAACTCTTGACTGATCAAGCCCAATTCAGAGTCGGACGAATCCTGAATTACTACGTCACGACCCTTAAAGATCGCGGCGGGCCACAAAAGAGCCTTTGTTACTAGATGCAGAGATACCGGGCTGAGTGGACTCTTAACGGGAAACGATATCGTACCTAGATGGTGAGCAGTGGAGAGAAAAGGGAAACGGCGGAGCGGAGAAACAAGAGCACTTACCCGTGACTAAGCAGGACTCAGGGGCTCCCACAGCCTCGGGAAGGACTCGGAGGTTCTGACAAACCACGCCCTAAAGAACCTGATCAATAGCATATTATTCGATGGGCACGGAAAATTTGCAAGCCCGTGTGTAGATAATTTGAGGTGCTTGGCCAGCATCTCAGGCCCAGGTTTGCATTTCCGGCGGATGATTCAGATACCAGCAGATCGATTATGGTTCTTACGACGGTAGTGTGCAAAAAGAAACCGTAACAGAGCAGGAAAAGTCTCTAAAATGACGAATACCATGTCTGGAAGTCTGACATGGCTGCCAGTAGTCGTATAGTATCCGAGTTGTACATCCTCAGCTGGTGGCGTCGAATGAACGTCGGATTTCGGAGATGTGGCTTGAACTGCAACTGCCAACCTACTTTTCCGAGTCAGCTCTCACCCTACACTGTCAGTGAGTCCTCCACTCACTGGTCGCATCTCCTGTTGGTTCCTCCCCCGCCAGTTTCGATAGTAGTTCAGCTCGAATATCCTGTAGGCTGTCGACAACTCACTGACGTTGTGAAACAAGTTGTTCGTTCCTACCGCGAACATCCTGCCCAGGCTTCACCGGGAATACAAGCTGCTCTCGTTCCTCAAAGCGGCTTGCATGTTCAAGTTACTCCTCCTCTACGTCCTCTTCGTTGCCATCCTTGGATCGTTCTAGGACGAAATTTTTTATCCTTTCGGCTTTTCCGCGTCAATCGCTCACCGCCATATCATGGGGATGTTATAATCCGCAGCTATCCTTAGCACTATCCAGAACGGGCGGTGCTATATATATATATCTGTTGTACCTTGTCTTCTAGGTGTTCTTTTTCATTGGTAACGTAAGGTACGTACCTCCCATTTAAATGGCATACAGATACAAAAGGTTGGTCGGTAGATTGGTCATCGAAGACGGTAAGTAATATTATCTTATCTGGGTCCCATCTGAATTCATACTATATATACTACTTTTCCAGATATACTTTGCACAACTTCTCCCTCGAGTTACTTGGAATTGTTTGTCGTCTTGCGCGAAAGCATGCGTGCCCCGATGGGATGGGCGACACTCGACAGCTCTGGTAAGTACAGGAGCTCGACTCCAAGTTAACGGATGTCACTCTAAGCCAGGTCAGGTTCCCTGTTTCTAGTACATTTATGGTGCGCATGCAACTTATCCCGTTCCTTACATCATGATCCAGCTTGTCCTTCTTGGTTCATATGTACAGTTACCTCTGACTCGGCTCCTTAGAGTCCCTCTCCAACTTCATCCGCTAACATCTTTCTAGAATTTCTGTCAATAGCGGTTGTTGTCACCCTCGGCTGCTCTCATGTTCATCCACAGGTCGTAATAAAATTATAGACCGTAATCGATTCTAGTGGACGACTTTGCAGATACCCCATCTATGCAACATATGATGTTTGTCTGCGGTCAAAAATCTCAAGGTATGTACCGATGAGCCTTGACAACTTACTCACCCGCACCAGCAAGAAATATACAGACGAAAACGTCACTGGGTCGGAGTCGAACAGTGCTTGTCCCAAGAGCGTCTTTTAGCCTATACATGTGGTGAGTTTAGCACCGTGCTTTAGCAAGTCCGAATCAGAAAAGGTGGGTAAACATACTCAGAAGCGGACCCAGGGTGGACACTTTCAACACCTCCACACCAGGTTACCTAGTATGTCATATAACCGACTACACAAGAAATGTTGAGCGCGAAACGTTCGACTGCATCTGCTTTTCCTTTTGTGCAATGCGCTCTGACGGACCACCGGGAGGTGTACAGGACAAACAAACTCGATTCAAACCGGACCATGTTTTACAAGCCAAAAAAACAACAAACGCGTTTCGATACAAGTCATTGATAACCATGAAACATTCCCACAACACTCCTTTGCCCCGTGTCGATGACCGTTACAATTTGCCAAAGTCAACTACCTCACCAATTTCTGCACGTTTACCAAAGAACTCTGGAATTTCATAGTGTAAGGACTCCGACGAGGCTTGTTTAAATCATACTGACCATTGACGGGATAGTATCATGCCTGCTTACTCCTCGGTGGCCTCCTCACGCTTCACTTTGACAATGAGTCAGCTCATAGACTTCACCACAATTGGATTAAGTGATACTGACCCTCGGGAGTGTAGTGGCTGTAATAGAAGCGCTTCGCTTTGGTGATGTGTTAGTTCAAGGAGTCTAGTGAGACTTGTTTAACTCATACTGACCCTCAGGGAGGTAGTTAGCATAGTAGAAGCGTTTGGCTTTGATGACATCAGCCCAATGACGCTACCATTAGAAACTCGTTACTGACCCTCAGGCAAGTAGTTAGCATAGTAGAAGCGTTTGACTTCCTCGTCAGAAACGTCGCGCTTCGCTTTGATGACGAGTCAGTTCGAGGGGTCTACTCGGACTGGTTTAGATTATACTGACCCTCAGGGAGGTAGTGGCTGTAGTAGAAGCGCTTGGCCTCTTCGACAGAGACATCCCGCTTGGCTTTGGTGACATCAGTCCAATAACACTACAATTGGAAACTTGTTACCGACCCTCGGGCAAGTAGTTAGCATAGTAGAAGCGTTTGGCTTCCTCGTCAGAAACGTCGCGCTTCGCTTTGATGTTGAGTCAGTTCAAGGGGTCAACTCATACTGGTCTAAATCAAACTGACCCTCAGGCAGGTAGTGGTTGTAGTAGAAGCGCTTGGCCTCCTCGACAGAGACATCCCGCTTGGCTTTGGTGATATTAGCCCAATTACACTACCATTGGAAACTCGTTACTGACCCTCGGGCAAGTAGTTGGCATAGTAGAAGCGTTTGACCTCCTCGTCAGAAACGTCGCGCTTAGCTTTGATGATGGGTCAGTTCGAGGAATTTACTCAGACTGGCCCAAACTATACTGACCCTCAGGCAGGTAGTGATTGTAGTAGAAGCGCTTGGCCTCCTCAATGGAGACGTCGCGTTTTGCTTTGGTGACGAGTTAGTCCGAGAATTCCACAGACTTGTTTGACTCATACTGACCCTCAGGCAAGTAGTTAGCGTAGTAGAAGCGTTTGACTTCCTCGTCAGAAACGTCGCGCTTTGCTTTGATGACGAGTCAGTTCAAGAAGTCCGCTCAGACTTGTTTAACATATACTGACCCTCAGGCAAGTAATGGTTGTAGTAGAAGCGTTTAGCCTCCTCAACCGAAACGTCACGTGCTTTAATGAAGAGTCAGTTCAAGGACTTCAAAACTCATACAAGTGATACTGACCTTCGGGAAGATAGTTAGCGTAGTAGAAGCGTTTGGCTTCGATGATGTCAACCAAGGACTCTATTAAACACTATTCAAATCATACTGACCTTCAGGAAGATAGTTGGAGTAGTAGAAGCGCTTCGCTTTGATAACGAGTCAGCCAAGGACGCCAACAAACCATGAAAGTGATACTAACCCTCGGGAAGGTAGTTGGCGTAGTAGAAGCGTTTTGCTTCCTCAACGGAGACGTCGCGTTCCACTTTGACGATCGGTCAGTCTGGGAGACTCCACCAAGAATCATATAAATCATACTGACTCTCAGGGACATAGTTAGCGTAGTAGAAACGTTTGGCTTCTTCTTCTGAGACATCGCGTTCCACTTTGATGATCGGTCAGTCTGGGAGACTTCACCAAGAATCGTATGAATCATACTGACTCTCAGGAACATAGTTTGCGTAGTAGAAACGCTTGGCCTCTTCGTCGGAGACGTCGCGCTTTACTACAACGATGTGTCAGTCCCTTGAAAGAGCTCGCTAAACTCGTTTAAATCAAACTGACCATCGGGAAGGTAGTTAGAGTAGTAGAAGCGCTTGGCTTCTTCAGCGGAGACGTCGCGCTTCACTTTAATGAAGTGTCAGAAAGGCTTTACTACAACACACTTCAATCAAACTGACCATCAGGAAGGTAGTTCGAGTAGTAGAAGCGTTTTGCCTCAACGGACTCGTCGCGCTTCACTTTAATTTCGATGAGTCAATACATTGCATCCAGACCTTTGGACAATACAGACCTTCGGGGAGGTAGTTACTGTAGTAGAAGCGTTTTTCTTCGATGCACATCAGCACGATGATTCTCAAGCTACAAAGAATCGTTTTAATCATACTTACCACCTGCAGCAGCGTCAACGGACGCGGTGTCTGGTACAGGGGATGCTTGCACCAAGGTGGCGATGAAGAAAGGCAAGAGCACGGCGAGAGAGGAAAGCTGCATGGTTCGTGAGATGCTTTGCTGGATGTCAGGAAGCTGGTTTTCTTGCTCCCCAACTGACCACCTTTTATACGCATCTAATGGCCTCGGGCTGTGACTTTCCAACTGCTTATCCGACGGGTTTCTCGTATACACCGCAACTGAATTCTTGGATCAAGGGTTCAACGTTCATGCCAGTGCATCTAGTGATGGACCGGCAACCGAGTAGTAGCTCCCAGTGTTCCTGGACCCATAGGGTAGTACAGGTTTCGGGCTACACGTGGGAAATTTCCTCATTAAACCGTGGAAAATCATCCCCGTGAGAAGAAGATCTACCCCGAGTCCAGGCCGTGTCCAGAGCGACTTTCCAATGGTACGGGTATGATTTTGGTTATATTTGTGGCCGCATTAGCTGAGGGCCAAGCGCGTTCACGGATCTTCTGATGACTTGCTACTACTAGTGCCGCGCATCAATGGGGTTTGTCCGTTTGAGATATCCGAGGAAACCGGTGGGTGCAGCCTCATGAACCATGATGCATGATGGATTGCACCCTTAACCTGTTCCCCCCTGAGGGAAGTTTGCACGCCAAGGACGAGCGTGGTGACAGGCAGGAAAGAAAGAAAGCTCTTGCTTACTCATGTTGCCATGTCCAAAGGACTCACTCTGGCAGGCCATCATCACTGCTGGCACAGGTATAGCAGCCGTTTCAAGCGGAGGATCCATCATCTATCAGAATCCTTGGCGGAGACCCAGTCTGGAACATGACCTTTAATTCGTCTATTCTAAACCGACCGACGCAGCTGAAGCCAACGCGCTCGGAAGGCCAAGAACACAAATTTCTTTTCGGATAAGCTATCATGAAGTGCTACACGATATTCACCAATTTCCTGATGTGACACTAAGAATTAGACTTACCCCTAAGCCTACAGCTGTGGTAATGTCATCAGGTACGCCGTCTCTCCCCTTTTGTGCTGACGAGATCCTTGAAAAAATGGTTTGATGCTCCTCGTGAGAGACCGTCATCGGTTTGTTGTTGTGGTCGCAATTTGGCATTGTCAATGACCCAACGATATTCGGGTGACCCACTTCCATACCCACAGATGTGGTGCCCCACTGTCCAAAAGAGTGTCGTTGCGAACGAGATCCTATGGAAATGGATTACCCGTCCGTGGTACCGGAGATCTGAAAGAGTCATCCCTGTCAACGGATTGAATTATCATCGCTAGACACCGTCGGAGATGAAGACGAAGCAGCGCCTTGTTTGAGCACTTCGTTGGACTCCCCGTATGACAAAAGAGCACAGATCCGCGTTGTCGGTACCCTGGCATCGCCTGAACCTCTCCTTTTAGTGAAGTATCAGTAATCAATACGGGATGAACCAAGTGATGTAAACGAATCTAGAGAATGACCAGCAGCCAGACACTCACACCCAGGTCCTAAAGGTCATTCGAATTGAAACGACAGATACGTATCGAAACGCACCATCAGTATCAAATCACGTTCTCCCAAATTCACCTTGGCCACCGTCGACCTCGTCCATAGCGACATCTAACGTGCACCCAAGCGCGTGTTAAACGTACTGCAACTGTCAACCAACCCCCTCGAGGTATTCCGGGATATAGTATGATACACTGACGTTTACTAGCACGTCTGTCGCGCATGGCGGACCAGTTCCGTGTGAGACTCGACGGAAGTGATGATGGACATCGATGGAGAGTTGTCATGTTAGTGAGGTGTTCAAACATCACTGACACTCCATAAAACAGTGTTCGAGGCGAGACAAAAAGGTCTAGAGGACAAAAAAGTGGGAAAGACGGGGAATGTCACTTGATGCGAAGCCGCGTTTCGACAGAATCTGGTGAAAGACCAAGGCTAGTGCTGTGGTGACGGGGTCGTCGAAAAAACACGTGTCGTGCGTGTCTACGTGTCTGTGTTGCGTGCACATCTTCTCCACGGCTTGGGCCTGTGTCCAGAAGCGACGAGGGTGAGGTGAGTGTGACAGGGCATATGCGACTTATCTCCGTGTGCTCGCTCGAGGGCGCGATGAGCAACCTATGCGTACGGTTCGTCAGGGAGGGCGAGAGTTTGAGGTGTTTGTTGGCAGCTTGCAATATGGTATCCACAGTCTCAAGGCGTTACGACAGTGAACTTGGCGTCGTGGTGTTGAAAATGGCATTACAGACTTGGAAACTGAAAGGACAAGTTCATTCGCCAACGCATCAGGCTCGAACTGGGAGCAGATGAGTATCGTCCTGGTAGATGCCCAGTAACTTCTGCTTCAATGAACTTGAAGCAGGCGGCGTGTGCGTGTCTTTCCCACCCATCGCAATTCAGTGTGGCACCATCATGTCGAGCAAAAGCCTAGTGGCTTTTAATGGTCCTCAATATCAGCGCACCATCAATGTACTATCCTTGGGCTTGTGTACCTTGTGGACGGACGACCCATGACCGGCTCGTCCGACAGGACTATCAAGATCTGGAACGCGAGAAACAGGGACCAAGAAGGGACGACAATGGAGTGCGAAGAGGCATGTAATATACTGTTCCGCTCGCACTCATCACTTTCGTAGGCGTTCCAAGCCCACTTCGACTTCTACAAACTCGTAGAAAGTACTTCGAGACCCTTTCTTCCCACCGCCACCCTACTTCACATGCATTACTAGCATTGATCTAGTGCCCAACTCGAATTCTGTCGTGAGTATCCAGAGTTCAAATGACTTCACTCACTGACCCCTATTGTGTCGTTCTAAAACTCCAGTCGAGGTGCCCTTGCCTGTTCTACCCATGATCGACCAACTAACATATGCAACGAAATCGGTTCTCGAGTCTCTCAGGATCGTTTGTCGTGGTCAACGCCCGAAGGAGAGCTTGAAATGCGAGGGTACACCATTCTTCATTGGCAAGATGGTGTCACTTGGGAGAAAGACACGGACGGGGATGATCCGAGCGCCGAGGCCGCCGATAAGTCTTACCAAGCGTTGTTTTCTGACGGACGGCGCCTTCAGTTCATTCGTAGCGATGATGGTGGGCTCTTGATCTTCTGCTGAGAACGTGCTGACAAAACGGTCGAGATCTGTAGGGAATGGAAGGATTGGTTTCATGTCCTGAAACATCGTACCGCCGGAAAGCATGTGGTTGGCAGGCACATGAGTCGGAGTTTCTGCTCCGCAAGTACACACTCTACTACCGGACCATAGCGCGTCCATTATGAGGTCGCGCGGCTAACGCGTATCTAGTAAAAGTTTTTTAAAGGCAGTTCGAATCTATTACGCAACAATGTTATCCGCCATCACCCGACCCACCCGTGTTTCGCAACACCGTACAAAGTCCATCCTCTGGGTCATCTCCATCAAAACATTGATAGCTCTACCACCCGTAACAAAGACCCTATCACTGGGTGGCGGTGTAGCTCGGCACGGCATTTGGCCGGGATAACGCAAGGTGGGGTAAGATATATTTAGTCCATTTGGTGTGGTGCTAACTTTACTTGTGGCCCATCCCAAATACCTCATGGTTCATCGTCGTCGAATGGAGTAACAGGCGGACTTCGTAAGGAGGCAGTCCTTCACTGCCAAGTTGCAAATTCCGTGATCGAATTTGCATGTGTGCTTATCGTTCTGTGGGACCCAGCTGCAATTGACTCTCACTGTGTATCGCCCCCATCTATTGCTGGTACCGGTGGAGATAGGGTCGTTGTGCTAGCAGCGGAGCATCGGAAACGGCACATTCCAATTGTTTCCCCGGTCGAACGTGGGACGCTTTTCAAAGCGCTTCCCTGTGGGGCATGTCCGATTGTTGCCTAACCTACCTTTCCAAGTCACTTGTCGCCTTCGCTGTGCCAGTTCTTGCAAGAAATGCGGTTCGTGTGCAATCGAAGTACCAACAAAGCACGATGGGATGCATTGCCGACGACAAATAAATACGACGACTCGGGTAATAAACGGATCGATCCATTGGTGGATAGGGGTGCTTTTGGCGAGTTGCATAGAGTCATTCCGAAAATTTAACGGATGGCGGGGATCTGCCGTACGGAGGTAGGTCCGAACATCGATGTCATACATTAGGGAAGGAAACGAGTGTGGTTTATGGCCCCTCACGATAGAAGATGGGTCAGCTTACCAAGTTAGTTGACCCGATCGTTTGTGGATCACGAATCAGTCTTGACATGACGCTATCTCGAAAGTTTACCCGTTGTCAAAGCCCACGCGATGTTCGAGTGTTGCCTTGCTTATATGTGGTCCGTTGTACGCCTTGTCATTCATGTACGCTGTCGCTGGGTATTCCATCTCATGTGACAACGTTGAAAATGGGTGGTGTAAGCGCTTACATAACTTGACGAGCGACATTGAAAAGGAAGGCGGGAGCAGTCCTCTTGACGGATCCGTTGGCGTCGATGGTGAGTAGAACCAACCCGAAAATGACGTACCCATTCTCTGATTCTGCTTATCCTCGTCATAGCACCCAACCACATCTCGGCCAAAATGTGTCCTTCATCAAGACACCCTCACCGCGCATAGTATACTTGAATCGCTTCCTCTGGATCAATGAGAGAAACTTGAGACGCTTCTTTCTGACTCTTCGCTAAGCGCGTCCATCGCAAACAGCTATCTTGCCTAGAAATGTGGGGTTCAAATATAACCTGCGTGAGGGAGAGGGACATACATTTATCCCTGCGAATTTTGACAACGTTCGACTGTTTTGTCTTCGGCTTGTTCAAGCATCATTCTTGCTCATCATCCTCACTGGCACCACCCTGCCTCGCCGGTTGTGGACATCGCAGCCAGTAAGAAATGTAGAATAAAAAGATCACCGAGTCAAATGGCGCTTGTTATTAGAGCGTCATTTAGGGTGAAGAAAGCGAAGTGCCATACAGAGAAAAAAAATCAAACATACCAGAAATGGACAATCTGAGTCATGACGCTGCACCGCCACACCAAGTCACCACATCTTGCGTTCTGACGACAGATGTACAAGAGAAACAGACTCGATTCAAACTGGAGCATAGTATACAAGCTAAAGTACAACAAATGCAGTTGGACGCAAACAATCGAATGTAGCCACGAAGCATTACCGCCCCATGCAGATGACCGATACAATTTGGCATGGCTAACTATGTCACCGATCGCCGCACGGTTGCCAAAGGAGTCTGGAATCTCATAATGTGAACACAAGAACACCACTGTAACTCGTTTAAATCATACTGACCATTGATGGTATAATCCTGTTCACCGTTCGGCGGCTTCCTCGCGTTTAACTGTGATGATGTCAGCCCAAGGACTCCACTACAACTGGTTTAAGTGATACTGGCCCTCTGTAGTGAAGTGAGTGTAATGGAATCGTTTCGCCTCCTCGAGAAACGTCACGCTTTGCTTTGATGACAAGTCAGTTCAAAAGGTCCGACACACGAACTTGTTCAACTCATACTAACCCTCGGGAAGGTAGTGAGTGTAGTAAAAGCGTTTCGCTTCCTCGACGGATACATCCCGCTTGGCTTTTATCATGTCAGCCCAAGGACATCACCATGTATCACTTAATATCGTACTGACCATCAGAGAGGTTGTTGTAGTAGAAGCGCTTCGCTGTGAGAACAAGTCAGCCACGGACTCCACGAGTCGCGTATGTGATGCTGACCCTCAGGTGTGTCATGGGTGTAGTAGAAACGTTTAGCCTCTTCATCAGAGACGTCGCGCTTCGTTTTTGACGACGAGTCAGACCAAGGACGCCGCAAGACAAATTAAATTGTACGAACCTTCGGGAGTGTCGTTGGGGTAGTAGAAACGCTTTGTTTCTTCAACAGAGACATCACGTTCCACCCCGACGACGAATTAGCCCCTTGAAAGACACAGCCAAGATTCGTATAAAGCGTACTAACTGCCAGGAGGGTAGTGGGTATAGTAGAAGTGTGTTGCTTCTTCGTCGGAGACATCGCACTTGGCTTCGACGATGAGTCAGATCGAGGATGCCACTAAGACGCTTAAATCGCACTGACCTCCGGAAGTGTGGTGGGTTTAGTAAAAAAGCGTTTTGCTTCTTCGACGGAGACGTCACGTTTCACTATTATAATAATGATCAGCTAGCCCGACTTTGCCAAATCTGATACAAATCATACTGACCGCCAGGAGTGTCGTTAGTGTAGTAAAAACGCTTGGCTTTGAAGATGGTCAGCCCAAGGATACCATTAGAGTCATTTAATAGTACTAACCCCCAGGGGTGTAGTGGGTGTAGTCTAAACGGTTTCATTCTTCGACAGAAACGTCGCGCTTCACTTTGGTGACATGTCAGCCCTTTGACAACTTCACCAGAACTCAGTCAGATCAAACTGACACTCAGGAAGGTAGTTCGAGTAGTGAAAGCGTTTCGCTTCGACGGATCCGTCGCGCTCCATTGATGTATCGATGATCAATCAGTGCAAAGATTCTAGCAACACTTGTTAAAATTATACTGACCACCGGCGGCGTCAACGGATGCGGCGTCCGGCAAAGGTGTAGCTTGCACCAAGGTAGCAATGAAGAAAGGCAAGAATACGGCGAGAGAGGAAAGCTGCATGGTTCGTGAGGTGCTTTTGCTAGATGCCAGGAAGCTGGCTTTCCTACCCCCAACTGACCACCTCTTATACCAATCCAATGGTCGATATCATTACGTTCCAGTTGCTTATCCAAATCGTTGGTTTCCCACATGCATCGCGGTAGAATACTTGCATGTTCGACTACGACATTCTTTCCTTCGACTCACCCGCCTCCGAATCAAGGTTCACCAGTTATGCCGACACGGTGCATCCAGTAATCATGCGGTGGCCGGCCCCCAGTTTTGGTACTAAAATTTTGGTGGTACATGTGGCATCATTATCCATAGACGGGAATTGACTGGGCTGTCCGCTCAGCGGGTGTGTTCACGGACCTTCTTCGATTACTTTCTAATGCCGCGTATCAACAAAGTTTGGTCGTTCGAACAGGATACCCGACGGAGGCTAATGAGTACAATCACATGAACCCTAGACATGATGGATCATCGTGCACCGTCAACTTACTCTCGAATGAGGGTTTCAGGCGCGGGACGAGCCGGGTGAGGAGTGAGAGAAAAAGAATGTTCTTGCTTACCCAATGTGGAAGGGTTATGGCAGTGACTCGGCGTGGTGAGCTGGGTAGGTAATGACTTGGCTTGCAGGAACTGGAGGAACGTGTTCATTCACAATGCACTGTATAGGAGCATGCACAGGCGAGTGCCAGTCGTATTAGTTCTGCCAGTGGTTGATAGAGTCTTCACTCGCTTGACATCCGTTTTATTGTGTCAGAACTCCAATTCAGGCATTGACCATTCTACGCACAATTCGCGTCTAGGCCCCAATATCTTTTCGGGAGAACCTCTCATTGATAAGGGGGATCTACAATTAATCTTAACGGAGTCCTGGAAGCTTTCTCAGTCATGATGAATATTAATTCCGTGTCTGTCAGCTTGCTCAAATAGATGCAAACTGGTGATTCTTGATTCGTGAGTTTTCAGGCTATCACAATATACATTGCTAAATCTTTCTCGAGGTTGATCGCCTCGAATGGGCCACTAATCTCTGGCTCAATGTTGTCCTGTCAAATTTACATCTAGCCTTGCAGCATATCACCTGCCTGTGACTCTACCGTCGCTTCCAAGTTTCATTGGCTGCATATAACGAATCTTTCATTGAAACGGACATTCATCACCTGTCAGACACATCGTTTGTTTCAGGATCAAATGAAAACTGATTGACGTGCTTCGTAAGACATTTCGTTGCATGGAACTCGCTTCCTTGGCCCTCGAAGGAGAGCTTGAAAAGCGATGGTGCACCACTCCTAACTGGCCAGATGGTGCTGTTCAGAAAGACAGGTCCACAGCTGATCTGAGCACTAAAGCCTCAGAAAACATTACAAAGTGCTGCTTTCCGGCACAATTCTGGTGCCTTCAATCAATATTCATTCACGGTGATGGGCTCTTAGTGTTCTGTTGAGGCCCTGCTTACGAATCGGTCAGGGTCCATTGAGCACGGCAAAAGGGCAATCTCAGGCTCACAACCCGAAACTCCGCACATGCATATGACGCACCGGCTGGCGGGGACGAATTTCTACTCCGCAAGGGCACACTCTAGCAGTAGCACGGCCACCAAAAGGCTGCGCGGCTAATGTATATCTGCCAGTGGTAGTAACTACTAGCCTTTTATGTACATAGCTATCTCTTTATGTGAGGCAGTTCGAATCTACGCGACAATGGCATCAGTAAAACAGCACAAATGAAATAAACGACAATTGAACGCTTTGCCACTTACAGGCCCAGCAAGCACTCTGATTGGTGGGGAGCATACAAATCAAGCCCTATGGGGGTATGTTCGTAATCGGAACTGTGCTATTCCCAAAAAAATTTGTCCAAAGTCAACTTTTTCACTGGTTTGGGATACTGATGTGTATCCCGCCACTTACATAATTCACTACCAAATTGCGCGGCGCGCAAAGTCCACCCTACTAGTAGGTTACTAGTAGTAGGAATATAAATGTTTTGATGGAGGAATGCTATCCCGTAACAAAACCCTGGTTGGCAGTGAAGCTCGTTACGGCATTTGACTGAGAGTAACAATATCATCTGTAGTCCATTTGGTGCAGCGCCAACCTTACTTGTGGTCTATCCTAAATGCCTCATGGTTATTGTTGTCGGATGGAGTAACGAGCGGGTATCATGAGGAGGCGGTCCTTCACCGCCAGGTTGCAAACCCCGTGTCCAAAGTCCCGTGTGTAATCATCAACCCCAGTTGCAATTCACCCTCCACGATGGACGGGCATTGTACACTGTACCACCGCCACCTGTTGCTGATGGAGATTGTGGCCTAGCATCGAAAACGGCGTTCTCCAACGATTTCCCAAGTCAAACGTTTGACAGCTTTCATAGCCATTCTATTGGCTCAGCACGCCAGATTTGTTGCCAAACATACCTTTCCAAGTCAAGATCCTTGCTGCATTCTTGCAGGCGTGTGCATTTGATGCGCAAGCCTCCCTTACCTCTCAGTCCTACGGGCGCTGGGTCCTCGGAAAAGTCATTCCTGGAAACATGCGCGCGCTGATCACTTACAATTTCAACCCACAGAATGTCATGTGGATTGACCAATATGGACTCTGATTCACCTGCGAAAATCTAGTGTTTGATCTCAAGTGCGATGGCAGGCATCAGCATCGCGGAGGGGTGTAGTCTGCTTGCAGACTGCCCTTGGTTCTCACTCATGGCACTGACAAGCACTTTTGAAGGCTTTCCAGTTGTGAACTGTGAGGCAATCGGACTACCTCTCATGGTGCGGCCCAAGGCGGCCGAGCCATACCATGACGCATCCATTCAGATGGTCATGTCATTGTTGACATCCTCTCCTTCGGCTTCGTTGTATGGCGGTGGCGTATAGTGCGCTCGTCGCCTTCGCGTTCGTGGTGGCAGCAGTACTGGTGGTGGTCGATGTCGCCATCTTCCCTAATTTCTTCATCATACAGCACCCGCGCACTCGCGCCGCCGAGGGGGTGGTTATCGCTGATGTTCACCTTTCTGCTCCACGTCCTTCTCGGCGTCGACATCGTGATGGTGGTGATACGGTGGTCAGAATGGTGGAGTTCGTTGTCGTGCTCATCCCGCCACAGATAGAAATGTAAATGTAACTGCCATAACATAGTGGCGAGAACGACACTCACTGAAGCGCACGGAGTGCGGGCAGAAACTTTGCGCCTGTCAACGGCGCCGCCTTCCATGGCTGAGAAAAAGGGTTCTGTTCCCGAAACGATTTAGTAGATCCGACGCGATCTGGTCGGGAGTTGCCGACAAGGCTATCCGTGCTGGTACTGCTCAAGACTGGGTTAATCACGACTTTTTCACCCACCATAGTTTACCTTTCAACCTCATGCTCGATCTTGTAGCACGCCTGACTCCAAAGGTCCTCAAGAACCAGGACAAAAAATCAGGATCTACGTTACTGTCGTCTCGCAATGTCAAGTCTCTCGTCGTTCATGTCCTGCTCCTCATCCCCGCCTCTGCGTTTTTTGGCTTGTGGATCAATTCCAAGCCGCCAACCTGCCCTTTCGACCCGCTTCTGAATTACTGTAAGTCAGATTTCACTAGACGGCACACGTAGTCTCATCTATTACACCAGCCCCGGTGAATGAAGTGCTCCAATACGTTGAACGACAGTTCGAGGGGCGGGTGGACGCACCTTCCATTTACCGTGGTTCCCCAAGTCCTGAGATTGACGACGCTTGGGGGCGCATCAGACCACTTCGTACGGATTTACGTTCAGTCTTTGCATATTATGCTGACGATGCGTGACTGTATGGGCAGCCACGAGAGCCCGGTTGACTTACGAAGAGTTCATAGTTGCTGACGGGATCGACATTTCAGCTGCAATTCGATACCGGCCCGAGGATGGTGGTGGATACCTGGGTCAGCTCGATGCCTATCACCAACTCCATTGTCTGGTAGGGAAGCGCCCGCTGCAGTGTGTATATGCACTCATGATTCGTGACATGTAGGATATGATAAGGAAGGATCTCCGTCCGGAGTACTATGCCTCTGACTACGAGCTCAACAATGTACCTCGGCCCCACCTTGGTTCGTACACTGTTTGCCCGAGATATTGGTGTTGACCAAGGTGTATTGCAGCCCACTGTATCGACATGATTCGGCAAAAGCTCATGTGCACGGCCGATCTGACGATGATCACCTATGACTGGGTTCCCGGTATTGATCAACCCCGCCCAAACCTGAGTGCCACCCATCAATGTGTGGACTACGAGCGAATTCTAGACTGGTCGGCTCGGCATGATGCACGTGTGCCGGAAGACCACGTCGTTAGGTTTGGGAATGTAACAGACCTACCAGCCGAACCCAAGTAGTAGTACTCGCACCCAAGTAACAATATGATTATTGTCCCGTTTGGTTCATCGAGATCTAGATACTGTCGGATCTCAAAGAAATCGGATCCGCGGCATTTGACGGCTATTGATACGCCACCGCGATTCCCACAGTTTGTCGTGTTGCTCCACTGATCCGCTTCCCCACTGCCAAGTTTAGTTAATGTGCTGTACCCGACGCCACTTTATGTACGCCTTTCGTACCTGGAAGGCACCGGTTACTACAGCGCTCTCTCAGGGTTTGATGACGAAGATAACGACTCGGTATGAAAATTTGTTTGCATTCTATTATGATTTGTCGGATGCATCGCTGATGCCTGATGGGTCTACGATCCCTCTTCTTTGACAATTTATGCAAAATACGAAAACAAATTGATTTTTAAAACGGGATGACCTCTGCTAGTGGGCGCAGAGCAATAGACAAATGGGTAGGTTGCGCTCATGTCAAAAAAAGAAGTGTCATTCTTTGTTTCCCGGCCCGCCGGGTTCACTCGCCTTCCGAATTAGGACGCCATCATGTGGGTGAGGCGGTATTATATTTTCTCCGCAATCGGCGGGCATTAACTGGAAGCATGAGTCACGGCTTAACCGAAAGCCCATTAGCGTGTAAACGGATCTGATTTGTCAGCGATCACTTGTCACAGCCTGAATTACCAGCCCTGTGGATTCTTCGATTCGAACACGGTGCGCGCCAAAGATCGGTGAGCTCCGCCGCCGCAAGGACACCGGATAATGGCTGTGCTGACGGACTGACCGTGGACATATTCTCAGAGTTGATCATTACCTTTTCACCCGCCATAGTTTACTATCCCCCCCATCCTCATGTTCGATCTTGTAGCACGCCTGACTCCAAGCGTCCTGAAAACTCGGGACAAAATGTCCCGACCTGGGTTACTGTCATCTCGCAATGTAAAATCCTTCCTCGTCCATCTCGTACTCCTCGTCCCCGCCGCTGCATTTTTCTCCCTGTGGATCAATTCTGCCCAGACGCTTTGCCCTCGCGATCCGCTCTTGGCGTATTACTGTAAGCTAGATTTCACAGACTAGAATTCGGCGTCTCATTCATTATACTAGCCCCCGTGAATGAAGCAGTCCGATATGTCGAGAAACAGTTTGACGGAAGGCTGAACTCCACCTCCGTTTTCCGTGGCCCCCCGAGCACTGAGATCGACGACGCTTGGGAACGAATCAGACCAGACAGTAAGGGTTTATGTTCGATTCCTGCACAGTGTGATGACGCTCGTGCGAACAGTCAAGGTGACCCGGTTGACCCGCGAACAGTTCATCATGGTCTATGGGATCAACGGTCCATCTGCAGTTCAATACCATCCCGAGGATGGTGGTGGATACATGTCTCAGCTCGATTCCTACCATCACCTCCACTGTCTGGTAGACAAGTCTTTTCTGCCGTGTTTCAACGCTGACCATTCTTGACGTACAGAGCATGCTAAGGAAGTTTGTCCGACCGATCGATTATGCTGCCGACTACGAACTCAACAACGTACTTCGCCCCCATCTTGGTTCGTACACTGCTTGACATTAAAGATGGATGGTGACCAAGTTGCACGACAGCCCACTGTGTCGACATGATTCGGCAAAAGCTCATGTGCACGGCTGATCTGACGATGATCACCTATGACTGGGTCCCTGGTGTCGATAACCCCGTTCCAAACCTGAGTGCCAACCATCAATGCGTGGACTATGAGCGTATCCTCGAGTGGACGGACCAGAATGACGCGCACATACCGCCCGAACGCATCTACAGGTTTGGAGATTGGACCGAGTTCCCGGGGGAACCCTTGTAGGCTTAGCACGGAAATAACAGCATGATTCTGGTCTTGTTTTGTTGACTGAGGTTTGTGTGGTGACTGGGAGAATACAATGTAAACCAGATTTGGGGCATTTGACGACATCCAATACGTTGTTGTTCCCTTCACGATCCACCTTCCTGAGAGAGTCGAGTTCTTATTACTATTGAGCCACTTTTATGTATGCTCTGGGCCGCATTTCCAATGATGATTCCTTATTCTTGTCGGCGGTTTCTTGCGCTAGCTGCTTTTACGGTGACTTCTTGATTCACTGATGCGGCCCGACGCACGTTGGTTGATTCGATATCACACGTAAGTTAATTTGTACCAGTCTATCGAGGGAAGTACCGGAGTCGATAGTTCGGCCTTAGTCTGTTGGCCGAGACGATATTCAACGCTAACACTTGTTGATTGATAATAAGGGATCACATAAGTGCTATCAGATACGACAATGACGGCAAGGTTCCCTGCAGGAATAGTACAGCAACAACGATAAATATGACAATTCTTTATCTCTGGGAGTTTGCAAGGCCCAATAACATCATAGACGCTATACTATTCAGACAGCCAGGCCATGGCCATGGCCATGCGCATGCCCGATGTTCTCCGGGACAGCGGGCTCGGGAACTTTGGCAGGGGGAGGAGCACCGACCGCGTTCTTGGCAGCCCAATCCATGATCTTGTCAAAGTTCTTGCATCGGTGGACAGAACTGAGATTCGGGAACGGAAGCTCGTTTCGCGCAACCCAGTAAAACGTGAGCATATTGATATCGGGATAACACATCAGAGCCTGGCGAATAAGCTCGACGCAGGTGTCTAAAAGGGCTGTTAACACACGGAGATGGGCACAAAAGGCTAGAGGGTCATTACCAAGCTGGTCCATGAGAAGAGATTCTTCGATTTGAAAGGCAGGGTCGAATTTCTCGTAGTAGTCTCGATATGTCAGCTTGCGAAGCATGTCCTGTCATGGTGAATGTCTATCGGGTCTTTGTCAAATATACGACATGGAGACGTACCATGCATTGGAGGTGGTGGGTAACTTCTAATGCCGCAGGGTAGCCTCCACCTTCCTCGTCAGGGAGTCTCACAGTCGTCGGCGTAACCTCCATGCCCATCTTCTGAAGTTGCTCATCCGTCAATCGGATGGGTTTCACTTGGGAATGACCATAAGCTGAACACGAAGGAACGTTGAAAAAAAGATGTACTTACCGTCCGTAGTTATACGACGCCAAGCGGCGTCGACTTCAGGGGAGGGCTCATCCTCTCTCCACGGATTTGTGTAGTGAAGGAGGCCCTGATACTTGACGTGCTCGATATACTCGATGGCCTCGTTGGCAGGGTCTTGGATATTATGGATAAGACATTTTTTCGCACCGAGGATACAAGGATCGCACGCACAGTATTTGTCCACGTAAGTACACGTTGGCGCACGGGAGGACTTCATCCAGAGTGCGAAGAACACGACCGAGAGGAGTGCGAGCAGACCACGCGTGACCCATTCCCAGCGGCGAAGACCGTGCTTCTCTACTTTCAGTTGTCGAAATTTTTCCCCGGGCGTCGACTTGTCCGTGAAAGCAGCATGCTCGGAATCGAATACTGTTTCTTCGTCAGCATCGTACCGACTGAGGAGTGGAGCGTATTGCGCGTTGGATGGCATAGTATGGGCTATCTATTCGAAACGACGGCGAGAATGTTAATATCTGATCGCTGGATGAAGCTGAGAGTGTGAGATAGGGAACAAGTCGCTGACCGCACGGGTTGCACCAGTGGTAGTAGATACGACGGGAATTAAATTTCCTGTGGTCGTAAAAATAACAGCGCAAGAAACGCGAAAGGAAACGTGCTGGTGCTATGTACATAAAGCGGCGGAGTAAAGCAGTACATTAGTAACGCCTGACTTTCTTGGGCAAGCCAATGGCACTGTCAGATGGAGCCTTCCTTTTTGGTGCATTTCGGCAGCGTTTGCGGTGTTCAAGTTACTCAGCCCAGCGAGTCGGCTAAAAGTGATCGGATAATCGTTGAGGCCACACACCCTGAACTGACACCAAGGGTTATCAAGATTTTTAGAACCGTTTAGGCGCAATAAAATTAAAAATTTCGAGCAATAAAATATCTAAATTTGGGGTTTCTACTTGGTAACTAATTGAATAAAATGGACTTTAAACGTCTCTAAAATCGCGATATCCGACACTGTGTGAATCTCGGCGAACTCTACCCGTATGACGCCGAGTACCAAATATAGCAATCATATCGAAGACGGGTCTGAGCGTAGCGCCATAGGAGTGGGTTGAATCATATCATTCGAGCGAGCCGAACAGTGAACAGCTTCGCCGACGGGGGCCGTATCAGACTCACCAAATTTTCAAATACCCTAGATTTGCACGCGATTCACCAGCATTAATAGTAGTGATATGAGCGTGTTCTCAGGCTCTCCGATCTGAGGCTCCTGTGCCCCTACTTACTCCAACGGCCATGAACATCGCGCCTGCACGTACTCTTTGTTGAGTCATCGCGTGCTAACCATAATCAGGGCCAGTTGTTCGATGGCCGACAGCGATACATAATGGTCGCTGCGATCTGTATTTGTATCACGGTATCACCCAAGGGCGACCGGCTCGCCAAGTTTGGGTTGTTTCTTCGCACCTTGTCACCACCGATCAGCGCGCAAACGCAGTGGCGTAAGCCCTGAATCGGGAAGTATTAGTCACATGTCCTGCTAGCTCTGAGGTAATGTTGTCCGCCGACGAAGAGCTTGTTAAACAATGCGTCAACTTATTTTACTTCTGCCGTGCTCTCTTCAGCAACAAACATCACCTGTCAATCATTCACCTTGTTCTCTTCGAAATCAGTTCCGTCGCAGTACAACAAAAATACACGCGTTGAATGTGGCGCGGGGATATCAGTGACTCAGCCGCGTCATGTGGGAGATAGTAGGGTGGTGAATCCTGATCTTATTGTTTTGAAACATGTTCGATCTGGCTGGGTCATATCTGGTTTAGGTCAATGGAAGAGATGATGGCGAATCCTGCTCTTATCGCATTGAAATGATGGCAATGATCCGATCAGAATGTTCCAATACTGATAATGCGCCCACTTTCCAAATAGTCGTGGGTATCGCGTTCCTATGCCACTGTGCCGAGATCATTCGTTCACCCATTGGCCGAATTCAGGAGTCATTCGACAACCGTAAGAGAACAACGATCAGGTGCGTCGCAGCCTAGGCCTTCTCTAGTCCGCGGCCTTTGAAAGTCGGACTCTGCCGCCAACCCTCAGGGGTGCCTATTCATAGCGATCATGAGATATGGTGTCACCCTGGCGAAAGATGCAGCATGCCTCCTCAGCCAACTTAAACTTAGGTTAATTCGGTACTGCGACAATAACCCATTCTGAGGTAATTCGCTGCGCCAACATTCCCGCTGGGATCAACGTTATTATTGTTATCATTTCCCTATCAAACGTTGGGTGCCCCAGATCGATCCTGTAAACATGGATCAATATTTGGGAGTCGCGACTCATGATGAAGGCGCCCACTAAGTGTAAACGGGAAGCGAGTTTGTGAGAAGAACGAGAAACCATTGGAGGTGGCATGAAAGAAGAAGAGCGTACATACTAGAAGTATTAGTGACGTGAACTTGACACTCTTGGCAATGGGGAAGTGAATCAGGCTGCCAGTGTGGAGCCTCCGAACAATGTATCAAGATCTTGGGCGGCCGTCAAACACCGCAGATCTCATCATTACTTTGTGATCTGCCCGTATTCGATGTTGTCACTAGTACCGTCACCCGTACGAGGCCCCCGAGTCTGAGAATCATGCTGGGATATCTAGAATCGGAGTCGGAAGTGATTGAACATGAGGTTGGGGCTAAACTATGGCTGGCGAAGAGTCGTGATCAACGTGAGAGTAAAGTCGACGGTGCGCAGTCACTCATATCTAGAGTTCAGTCACTTAATTCACCGGTTTCCGTCGAGTATCGCGCTCGAACGACCAAACCCCATTGGTGGGCCGGCGTGGGCACTAGAAAGTGATCGAAGATCGGTGAGCACGCTAAACCCTCGACGGTCCACAAAGTTTCCATCCACACTGGCATGCTGTGCCACAAATATGACCAAAATCTTACCAAACCGGCAGCTAGCTAGCCGCCGCAGGTGCCGGTACCGCTAGCACTAAGCTGGCGTGAACATTGAACCCCGAAGGTGGACGAGCCGAATAGCAAAGAATATCGCGGTTTGTAAGTATTCTGTTGCGATGCATATGGGAAACCCATCGGATAAGCAACTGGGACGTAATGATATCGACCGCTGGATGGGTATAAAAGGTGTTCAGTTTGGAGGGCAAGAAAGCCAGCTTCCTGCCATCCAGCAAAGCATCTCACGAACAATGCAGCTTTCCTCTCTTGCCGTACTCTTGCCGTTCTTCGTCGCCACCTTGGTGCAAGCGACGCCTGTGCCAGACAC
>JBBPTX010000153.1:0-58097 GCA_038094595.1 Pulveroboletus aff. annulatus
CCGAAAGCACCGATTACCCCTTGAACGACTTTCAAAACCCATCGCCGTCCGAAACGTAGACCAAACTGAGAACGCGAAAGGAGCAATACGCTTCACCGCATCTCTTTTCATTAACATCAAAGGAATCACCCAACAAATTCGTTTCCACGTCATGCACTGTGGAAACGAAAACATTATCCTCAGATCGCCCTGGCTCCGCACCACGAACCCTGTCATTGACTGGACCAAATGAACCATCTCCATCCAGGAAAGACTCGACGAATCCGCCGCTCTCTACCACTCCTTCGCCAAAGACGTTCAACGACACAACGATCACCTACCCAAGGCAAACCCTGTCCCCCCTCCTCGACAAACCCTTGTGGAAACTGTCCCAAACCATGCTCTCTCCATTTTCCTAGACCTCCCCGACGGAGGACACTACGTCAAGTCTGCCTTACACCATTACGCCTGTCAAAGGATCACCCGTACCGGATCCCGATACCACCAGACTCACCCGAAACTTGTGGCAAAAATAACCACCGCCACTGAACTCGCCACGGCAGCAGAAAAGGCCAAACCCAAAGTCTCACTCCCGGACGCGTACAAAGATTTTGCCCACGTTTTTGCCAAAGAAACTGCCGACTCCCTCCCCCCGTCTAGACCTTATGACCACGAAATCAACGTCAAAGAATCCTTCATCCCCAAAATAGGAAAGCTGTACCCTTTAACTCTGGACGAAAAGAAAGCCACCGAAGACTTCCTCGAGGAAAACCTCGCCGCCGGAAAAATCCGTCCTTCAAACTCCCCTCAGGTCTCTCCCTTCTTCTTCGTCAAGAAGAAAAACGGTAAACTCTGCCCCTGTCAGGACTACCGATACCTCAACGAACACACCATCCACGACACCTACCCACTTTCCCTCATCACTGATCTCCTTGATAAACTCAAAGGCGCCTGTGTCTTCACCAAGTTCGACGTCCGATGGGGATATAATAACGTCCGAATTAAAGACGGACATCAATGGAAGGGAGCTTTCCTTATGCATAAAGGACTCTTCGAACCCCTCGTCATGTTCTTCGGCATAACCAACTCCCCAGCCACGTTTCAACGATTTATGAATGACTCTTTCTGTGATATGATCGCTGAAGGATGGCTCGTCATCTACATGGACGACCTCCTTATTTTCTCTCCCGACGACGCCACTCACACCGAACGAACCCACCGCGTCCTCCAACGGATGTCGGAACTTGACCTCCATCTCAAACTAGAAAAATGCACCTTTGCCGCCCCTGAAGTCGAATACCTCGGAATGATTGTCAAAGAAGGCCAACTTGCCATGGACCCTGTCAAGTTAGATGGAATCGCCAAATGGCCAACCCCAAAGAAAGTCAAGGATGTCCGCTCATTCCTCGGCTTCGCCAATTTCTACCGAAGGTTCATCCTGGGATATTCGGATGTTGCACGCCCTCTCATTGACCTTACAAAGAAAACCCAACCTTGGGATTGGACCTCTCCTCGCCAGGCCGCCTTTGATCGACTCAAAGCACTCTTCACACAGAAACCTATCCTCTTCATGCCTGACGTCACCCACCCCTTTGCCATTGCCACTGACGCCTCGAAATACACCTCGGGAGGTATCCTCCTCCAGACCGATTCAAATGGCGATTGGCATCCCTGCTCTTATCTCTCTCAGACGTTCGCTCCCGCAGAGCGTAACTACGACATTCACGACTGAGAACTCCTCACCGTCCTCCATGGATTCAAAGCCTGGCGCCACTATCTCCATGGCTCCCCGTTCCCCATCACGGTCTTCACTGACCATAAAAACCTCACATACTTCCGCCGCCCCCATGACCTCAACCGCCGCCAGGCCCGCTGGATGCTGGACCTCGCCGATTTCGATTACAAAATCACCCACATTCCCGGCACCCACCTCGCTGGGCCAGACACGCTTTCCCGCCGTCCTGACCTTCTCTCCGCCGTTGACACTGACAACTCTGGCGTCACCCTCCTCCCTGATTCCCTCTTCGTTCACGTCATCGACTCCGCCCTCTCCAACATCATTTCCTCCACCTCGGCTTCCGACGACCTCGTCCTCCACAAACTCCAGGAAATCCAGGGACATATTCCCCCCACCGCCCACTCCCGTCTCTCTGACTGGCAGTACCGTGATGGTGTACTCCTCTACCAAGACCGCGTTTACGTCCCCGACGATCAACACCTTCGCCGCTCCATCGTCGCCCGTTGTCACAACCATGCTTCCGTGGGTCACCCAGGTTTCCTCAAAACTCGCCAACTCATTGCCGCCGACTTCTGGTGGCCTGGCCTCGCTACCTTTGTCCGTTCCTACGTTGATGGCTGCGCCGTTTGCCAGCAGGCCAAGGTCAACACCCACCCGTCCTCCCCTCCACTGTCCCCGATTCCCTCTTCCTGCTCCCGCCCGTTCCAGCAAATCTCCTGCGATCTGATTACCG
Organism: Pulveroboletus aff. annulatus; assembly: GCA_038094595.1. Lineage (NCBI taxonomy): Eukaryota > Fungi > Basidiomycota > Agaricomycetes > Boletales > Boletaceae > Pulveroboletus > Pulveroboletus aff. annulatus. Next base: position 2,451 of record JBBPTX010000153.1, read on the forward strand.
ACCTCCCCTCCTCCGGGGGTTTTGACAGTCTTTTGGTCATGGTGGACCACAGCCTTACTAAGGGGGTAATTCTTTGCCCTATGAAGAAAACCGTCACCGCTGAAGGAATCGCGTACCTATTTTTCCACAAAGTCTACAAACGATTCGGCCTCTATGACAAAGTTATCTCTGATCGAGGACCCCAGTTCACCTCCTCCTTCACCCGAGAACTTGGATGACTTCTTGGCTACGACCTTTCCCTTTCCACTGCGTACCACCCTCAGACCGACGGAGAAACCGAACGAGTGAATCAGGAAATCGAAACGTACCTCCACATCTACTGTGGAAATCTCCCCTCCTCTTGATCCGACCACATCTCCCATGCCGAATTCATGCATAATCACCGCCCCCACTCCATCACAGGCAAATCCCCATTCCTTCTCATGATGGGCTACGAACCCCGCGCCCTCCCCTCAGTCATCGCTGAAACCAAGATCCCCGCTGTAGAAGAACGACTTAAAAACCTGACTGCCCTGCGAGACGAAGCCCTCGCCACCCACGAACTCACATGCCAAACAATGGCCGCTAGAACCCGCTCCTCGTTCAAACCCTTCGCTAAGGGGGACAGGGTCTGGCTAGAAGCACGAAATTTGAAAAGATCCGTACAAGATCCGAAGTTCGCCGCAAAGCGGGAAGGACCCTTTACCATCACGGACATTCTATCCCCTGTCACTTATCGCCTCCGACTCCCACAAACATGGAAGATTCACAACACGTTCCACACTTCCCTCTTATCGCCCTATCGCGAAAACCCCATACACGGCCCGAACTTTCCCATACCACCCCTGGATCTTGTCGAAGGACAAGAAGAATATGAAATCAAAGCTATCATATGGCACTGAGGAATGCCGTCGTCCCGCCAGTACCTGATCCGATGAAAAGGGTACACAGCCGAAGAAGACTCATGGGAACCTGAGCGGAACCTGAAACATTCATCGGAGATTCTTGAAGATTATAAAAGGCGACATCCCGCAGCTTTCTCTCTCTCATCTGCATGCCCACCACGCCGCAGATAAACCCTTTCCACCTCCTTGTAATGGCTATTGAATTCTCCACCATCGATGCCCCCGCTGCACCCACCACCACCAACCCCAACTCCGTCCGTCTTCCCACTACTGACCCCGAGAGGGTCTCTTCTACTCTCCCCTCCGCCCCACAACCTGTCAACTTCGCCGCTCTTGTTGGTGGTATTCCCCCCTCCCATGTCTCCCCCGTCTCTGGCTGGATCCAGACCTTGCCGACGTTTACCCCTCCGCCCCATAGGGAACCTTCTCCCGGACCCCCCTCCTTCCTAGGTGTTCATCGCCCCGCTCTAGTTCGTGCACCCAGTTCCGATTCCCTGGAAGTCCACTTGGGTTGGGACACCCAGGTCCCTCTTGACGTCTCCGGTCACCGCCACACCAACTGCCTTCGAGAGGAATGGTTTACTGATGAGGAATACGTCCGTTTCCATATGTTTTTGTCTGACAAACGTCTTTGTGTACCTATTAGTGTTTACGCCGCAGAAGGCTCCCCTTTCTACTCTTGGTTTGATACCGCCATGCAGCTTAACCGCATCGCCTCCTTTATCTCCGGGTCAGGACCCGTATTCCCCCACACCACACTTGGAAGAACCATGATGGACTACATTTACCACGCGCGCCACTCTCTCTACTCTCATGGGTTTCAATCCGGGTATGATACCTTCCTCCTTGACGTTGACAACCACTTTCGAGACCTGGCTGCCGCTGGTCAAGGACTTGGCGACGTCGTATTCAGGGACGGGTCACCCATCCATAGACAAAACCTGAATGACTGGTGGACCGGTCGTAACGGCAGAGATCGTATCTACATAGGCCACCCACACTTCAACCAGCGTTGCTTTACTTGTCACTGTCTCGGGCACACCCAATTATCTTGTCAACAATACACCTGCAGAGGTTGTGCCCATCATGCCCCCGGGCACTCATTCGCACGCTGCCCCGGCCCTGGCCTAACCCGTTCTCTGGCCTCTGGCCTCTCTTCCACTGCCGCTCCTACTCCCCGCGCCTCTCCCTCCTCTCGTCCTCGCCGACCCCAAGCTGCGTTCCGAAATGGACAAATCGTCCAACGAACCAGCAACTCTCGTCGTTCATCACGACATTCCTCGTCTTCCTCCCAGCAATCCTACCATCACGCACCCTCTTCTCCCATTGAAGGGTTCTCCGTGGAGGACCAAGACGAATTGGATGACGTGGGGTATGCAAACGTCACCGGTTCCCCTGGACCCGCCTTTCGGGAATTGTAAGAAGTCCTCGCCGTAGCTTCAGAGTTACTAAGGGGGTAATGTTACGATTCGCTGCAGGGTCTACTCTTTTTCTTTGCTTAGTATTATGAACTGACACTCATCTCCTTTCTCACGCTTAACTTCACTTATTCCACATCGTTCCACGACGTTCCATACTTCTCGTAAGCGTGTTTATCTCTCACTGCGCAGGTACCCGTTTACCTTCCGCTCTTCTCACGCCGAATGCGCCGGCCCTTATGTCTCTTTTTCATGTGTGGTTTTGCTACTGGCTTCTGCTCTTCTCACGCTGTTTACCGCGCCAGCCCTTAACATTGTGACGCGTTACCGTCACACCTTTACTTCGTTATATAAACCCTTCAACTGGGTATATCTCCCTTTTCTCTAATCTAGTTCTACCTATGGCTTGCGCCTAGATAGCTCTAGCAATCTAACTTGTGTCTTCGTTCTACACTTGAGTGAACGCTTCACCCGACAGCACTCTTCGTGCCCTCGTGTGTCTCACTTCGAACCTCCGACCCTATCGCCTGTGTGGCATAGGACCCTCTGACTACTTGCACTACGCAGGTAGAACAGTGACCCAGCAACCCCATGGCTGGTCTACCTTGGACGGATATTCTCAACCGTCACTCTCGCTCCCTCGACCCTAGACCTCGTAGGTCTACGCGCGACCATACCCAAGGGTCACGCGTAACATTCGTCCTGCGAGTGAATCGTAACAAGATGGCTAAAGATCTACATGGACGACCTTGGTATATACACCACCCAAGACCTCCCTCATCATCATGACCGCACTCATCGTGTCCTCCAATGCCTTCAAGAACACAGTCTCTTCCTCAAACTGTCTAAATGTCTCTTTGATGCACCCACTATAGAATACCTAGGTCTTATCATCAGTCAAGGAAAGGTCACCATGGACCCAGTTAAGCTCAAAGCCATCACAGAATGGAAACCCCCCACAACGGTCAAAGGTATCCATAGCTTCTTAGATTTTGCCAACTTCTATTGCAAATTCATACCCAACTTTTCCAACGTCGTCACCCCTCTAGTTCTCCTCACTTGGAAAGACGAACCCTGGCTCTGGACATCCCTCCAACAGAACGCTTTCGCCCACCTCAAGAACACTTTCTTCTTCGTACCAGTCTTATCCCTTCCAGATCCTTCCCGTCCATTCTCCCTTATGACAGATGCCTCCCTTCTCGCGGCGGGAGCCCTCCTCCTTCAGGCGGACACCAATGGCGACCTCCACCCATGTGCATATTTCTTCTGCACCTTCTCCCCTGCTGAGCGGAACTATGACATCTATGACAGGAAACTCCTCACTGTCATCCTCACCCTTCAAGAATGGCGCCACTACCTCCTGGGTACTTCCCACTCTGTTACCATCCTCACCGACCACAAAAACCTTTCCTATCTCAAAGATCCTAGGAAGCTCTCTCGTCGTCAAGCCCGCTGGTCGCTTTTCCTCCAGGACTTTGACATCCAGTGGAAAGTTACCTCAGGAACCCAGATGGGCCCAGCAGACGGATTATCCTGCAAAGACTCCATTGATACCTCACTGGACAATGTGGATGCTGCCATCCTTCCGGAACCCACAATCATCAATGCCCTCAACGCCTCCCTTTTCTGCTCCATTCAAACATCCTCCTCCTCCGACCCACTTGTCCTCAAAGCCCTCCAGTCGCTTTCCGAGAAGTCACTTCTCTTCTCTTGCTCCTCCCTCTCTGATTGGACCTTTGACAATGGCCAACTCTTCTTCCACAATCACCTCTATGTTTCCCCCTCCGCTCAATTCCCCCTCCTCCACGCCATTCACTCGTCTCCCACCTCCAGCCATGCGGGTCTTTTCCGTACCAAAGCCATCCTGGAACACAACTATTGGTGGCCTGGCCTCTCCTCCTTCGTCTGCTCCTTCATTCTCGGTTGCCTTGTTTGCCAACAAAACAAGGTCAACACTCATCCCACCACCCCACCCCTCATGCCCATCACGTCGTCCTCCTGCCTCCCGTTCAAACAGCTCTCCATGGACCTCATCACCGACCTCCCCCCCTCTTCGTCCTTCGACTCCATCATGGTCGTGGTTGACCATGGGCTTACTAAGGGGGTGATTCTCCTCCCCTGCAACAAAACCATCAACGCAGCAGGAGTAGCAAAACTCTTCTTTGATCATGTCTTTAAACGCTTTGGCCTACATGATTCCATCATCTCTGACAGGGGACCCCAATTTGCATCTGCCTTCGCTCAAGAACTGGCCAGATTACTCCATTATGACGTAAAATTATCCACCGCATACCACCCACAGACAGACGGACAAACTGAACGAACGAACCAAGAACTAGAAACATATCTGCACATCTTTTGCACAAACAACCCCCACTCCTGGTTGGATTTCCTCACCACAGCAGAATTCCACCACAATTCCATGCCTCACAGCTTGACCAAGTAATCCCCCTTCACCCTCCTTCTCAGATATGAACCCTGATCATACCCTGCCATCAACAAAACCTTCATCCCCTCCCTTGACGAACGACTCACTTCCCTGGATCACGCCCGGAGAGAAGCATTGGCCGCCCATGAGTCTGCTCAACTCGCCATGATTAGACGCACCACTTGTTCTTTCACTCCTTGGAAAGTCGGAGACAAGGTCTGGCTCGAAGCTACCAATCTACGCATCCCATACCCATCTAGAAAACTCTCACCCAAAAGACATGGACCTTTTGAGATCTCTCAGGTCCTATCTCCCCTCTCTTACTGACTCCGCCTTCCACCCACTTGGAAGATACATGACGTCTTCCACACCAGCATCCTATCCCCTTATAGATGAACCAAAGCATACGGAACTCCCTTTCTCAACCCTCCGCCGGTGACAATAGAAGATGAAGAAGAATATGAAGTCGAAGCGATCATTGCACATAAGGGCACCCCGGGTCACTACCAGTACCTAATCGCATGGAAAGGATATTCCCCATCAGAAAACACCTAAGAACTGGAAAGTAATCTCCGCCATGCTCCCACCATCCTAAATCGGTACAAGCAACGCCACCGACTCTCTTAAGAATCTGCCTAGACTCGTCGCCCCCCCCATCTCTCATCCTCCTCCATTCCCCACAACCCCTCATGACCATCAAACTCACAACTCCCTCCCTTACACCACCCCACTCCACGCTCTATTACCAACCCGTCCAACCCCTTGCTCTCCCTCGCTTCACTCGCAACGCCATCTACGCTGCTGTCATCACCAACCCCACCCTCTTTGTCATCGTCGAATCTGATCGATTATGGGAACAGGACATAGTAGGCCAACGCTTAATCCAACTGTTCCTCGATACATTGAGAGCTCACGACTTCACCACCCAAGCCACTGTCCCTACCTCCATAGCCTCCCCCCTTCGCATTATTCTTGGATGCATTCCAGAAAATGTCTTGGACGTTCTCCATTCTTACGGCTTCCACTCTTTCGTCGAACGCATCCCTCCTCATCTCATTACCTCCACCTTTCGTCCCATCTTCCAATCCATGGCCCACAGCGAATGTCTTCACTACATTGACACTGTTCTCAAAGGCCAGAACGAATCTCATCCTCCTACCCCTCTTGATCCATGACCACCATCTCTTCTTGCTCGCATCTCCTCATCTCCCTTTTTGCAACCATTGCCTCCAAATGCCTCACCTATTCCCCCTCCTCATTCGCAGCCATTCCCTTCTTCGCCCAGACCCTTAGCCACCTACAATGACCACCCATCCTTTCTTGGTCTACCTGCCAAAACTTCTTCTGCGTCCGCCCCCAACTGGTCTCCCATCCCTCGGGGATTCTCCTTCAACCTTTGGGACATAGAGTGTCCCATCTGTCACTCTAGAGGACATTCCCAGGCATACTGCCCACAATACCAATGCGCAGTCTGTTGTGCTATGACCCCAGGGCATATATCCCAGTCCTGCCCCACAGCCCACTGCGACTTTTGCGATGAGGATGGACACAAGGCTTGACGTTGCCCCCAACGATCTTGCACCCACTGCGAGCAATCTGGTCATATCTTGGACGACTGCATCTACCTTCATCTCACCCCTTCTCAAGTGTCCGCCTTGTTCACCAGGCCTAGAATGGATTAAACTTGGGAAGTTTAAGGATAGAAGAGGGGTAATGTTATGGTTTTCTTCTCTTTTCCTTGTCACCTCTTTAACCTGCACTTCTCGTCGTATCACTATAGCACAGGTTCCTTTTCCGCTCTTCTCATCCACCCTGTGCATGGTTCCTTTCCCAACATTATGGTATTATATCCACCTTTTCCCATGGACAGCCTCCCCTCCCAGCCGCTTCTCTCACAGTGGCCTAGTATCCCCTTGCTTACACCAGTACTATTAGTCATCTCGTAGTACTTATACCTCGGCTGCATGTACCTGTATCCCACTCTTGATCTGCACTGCAAATTCGCACTCATCTTGAGCCTCTTCGTCCCTTGAGTGGCTTTGAACTTCCTAAGGACTCTGTGGTACCTCTTCGTGAGCGTCCGACCTTAGTGAAGAACATTAGTCTCTTTCTCTCGTTTAAGACGTTTGCTAAAAGCGTAACACCCACAGATCACAAGCACATATTTAATACTTTGTGATCATCATAGATTCCTCATCAGTCACCTCCATCACTATGATGTGATCCCTTATTTTAATTACTGTTAATATCTTCCATTCTACCCACCTATAGCAGATCAATGGCTGGTAAACACATGTACTTGTTAATCTCCATTACAGGCTGACTCCTCATGTTGATCATATTGGGCCTAGGGGATGGACTTAGAAAGATATGTATCTAGATCAATACATAACATGTATCTACACAGAAAGCAGTATATAAAGCAAGATTGGACAGAGCTCAGTCTCTAGTCTAGTTCTCTTGTTCTTTTCCTATGATTCACATATAAGATAGTTTCTTCTCTCGACATCTAAGAAGATAGTGATTGCCTGCAAGATTTGTAGTTGCAACAAGAGTTTCCTCAAGGGTATCAGCCTTCAATGCTTTTTCATCCTCATTGGCTTGGCATCTCTTGAGCACTCAGTAACCATTTATCCCAGTAGCATTGCTTTCCCTCTATTCCTTCCTATATAGCCTCTGTCAGGTTCTCCATTTCCTAACATTGTCCTCTTTCTAGTATTACCAATCCTTAGTTATTCCTTAGTCATTCTTCATTTCTCCAGTGCTACTCCTTCAAATATATATAGTCCATCCTCTATTGTAGTTAGTAGCACAAATATCAAACCCTAGGTATGGCCTCTTGGTCATCTTGGTTTACCTCTGTCACCTCCCCCAATAACATTCCTCCTTTGTCATCTCCTTCATCCTCTGTTCTATTATGCTCAAATAGAACATGTGTCTGTGGCAAGACATGACACATAAGTCCTATGCCAAATCCTACCCCTTCCACCTTTATCTCTGCCCTCACCTCTGTACCTCCAACCTTTATTCTCACAACCTCCAGACTTCCTATCCTCAGACCTTCAATTAGAGTGACCAGGAGTGCATGGTCTTAATAGTGACCAACACTGATTTATATATATGCCAAGGAGACATGGCAGTTTATATTCTTATAATTGCTCATGAACCAAATGGTACCACATATAGTCAAGAATGACTTGGAATCTATTTTTCATGTTCTCCTGTGAACAACATTGATGTACATTCCATCTGAGCTCAATGACTACTTAGTTTTTATGAAATGCACTTTCAATCACAAGGCATCTCTAGGAAAGCATACTCTCATGTTCACTTTCCCTAACATGATATATCCTTTATTTTGAGGATATGATCCTCTAAACATACTTCTGCAGTAGCTTTGTCTATGATTTAGTTATTGCTATGTCTACCTTCTTCAATCCCCATTTAGCACCAAAGACATACTCAAGCATACAAAAGCTAAATATGAACTGGTAATTCATACTTCCATATTGGAAGACTTTCAAACCTGCATCAATAGCTCTTGACTCTATGATACTAGTGCTGAATTTCAGCCAGTTGAAAGGTCACTTACATATTGTCAAATCATTAATACTTAGATGCACTTATGTTTTTACTCTAACACTTAGAAAAAATTAAAATCTTTGATTGTTTGATATTCACATTCTTGTATGAGCTGATGGGACTTCAAATACTCTGAGGATAGTGTTCAGTAGAACCATACAGGAATACACTTTCCAGAACTACTACTGGAACTTGATCACAACTTGTGATATTATCTGACATATGGTCCAAGATATGACAAAATAGAGTCTAGAAACCTACATATCAGCAGTGTCCATTTTCATGTCTAGTAGATATAGACAAGTGAATGATTGGTGATCTGTATTTGTTAAATGTGTCTATATATATAGAATCATGTACATTACCCTCAAGATCCAGCTCACCAGTGTATATATTAGTGTATGCACATACTAACCTGCTCAAGATTACCATTGACATAGATTAGAACTGTTTGTGTGTATCTTGGAGTGTGCAGCTGAGGCTGCAAAAGACTGAGTGAAGAACAATTGGAAACTGTTCAAGTTAGCATCTATACTTCACAATAGATGTGATGTGATTTGTCAAATTCTAAATTCTGCAGTTTAAGAAGCATTGAAACCAAGACTCTTACACCCTACAGACGAATTGTAACATGGATCATAGAAGGTGACATTAGGCTGAGCTACTCAAGCTTGATGTTACGATTCGCTGCAGGGTCTACTCTTTTTCCTTACTTAACATTACGAACTGACATTCGTTCCTTTTCTCACGCTTAACTCCTCCTATTCCACGTCGTTCTACGACGTTCTATACTCCTCGTAAGCGTGCTTATCCTCCACCGCACGGGTACTCGTTCCTCCTCTACTCTTCTCACACCGTATGCGCCAGCCCTTATGTTTCTTTCTCGTGCGCGGCTTTGCTATTAGCTTCTGCTCTTCTCACGCCGTTTCCCGTGCCGGCCCTTAACTTTGTGACGCGTTACCGTCACACTTTTCCTTTCATATATAAACCCTTCAACAGGGCGATTCTCCTCTCTTTCCTTAACCTAGTTCTACCTACGGCCTGTGCCTAGATAGCTCTAGAAATCTACCCTTGTGTCCTCGTTCTACACCTGAGTGAACGCTTCACACGTTGACGCACTTCACGTCCGAAGTGTGTCTTACCTCGAATCCCTGACCCTATCACCAGTGTGGCATAGGTTACCTTGACTATCTCGCCGCCCCGCTTGATAAGACCCTGACCGGCAACCCCACGGCCGTTACCTTGAACGGATATCCTCAACCGTCGTCATTGTTCCCCTCGACCCTAGGCCTCGTAGGTCTACGCGCGACCAAACCCAAGGGCCACGCGTAACACTTGACAAACATCATGTCTTTTAATCACTTTCAAAACAATGCAAGTTGATTGATATAAAGCAGAGCTGCCATGTCTATAACACTCATGAGAGCTAAGAGCTGATTGAAATTGGATCATTGAGTAAATTGTAGAAATCAGAAGTGCTAAGGAAACTAAGTGTACAAGGCAACAAGTTGAACCTGAGCTTGCTCTAATGGTAGGCCAATTTACCTTATTGCACAATTTCTTAGCAGCCAATACTAGTATGACAGCAATCTTAATGTGTTTCTCAGACTCTCTCCTGATATACTTAGGAGATGTGCTCCATCTCACCATTGCCCACATGCTTCACTACCTTATACACAATGTAGGCTATCTCAACCTTACCATCCAGTTGCATTAGAACATGCCTTTTTCTGCCCTTATGACATCCAAATTGCCCAGCCATGCAATAGATAGCTCTGACCTTACCACCAATATGCAACTGTTAAATGCTATGCTGCAGCACATTCACTTTCCCAATACAAAACAGAACATATTATACAACCACTTTGGCATACTTGTCCAAATTCCACTCAAGTGTATTTCCAGCATCATCTCAAAAAACAAAGCTATTAACACTCTAGGGTGGTTTGCTTCTGAAGACTACCTCAATAAACCCCTGTGTTGTGACTACAAATCTTGCAGGTAATCACTATCTCTTAGACATCAAGAGGAAGGACTATCTTAAGTGTGGATCATAGAAAGGGAACAAGGAACTAGACTGGAGACTGAGCTCCATCCAGTCTTGCTTTATATACTGTTTTCTGTGTAGATACATGTTGTGTATCGATCTAGATATATGTCTACATAAGTCCATCCCCTAGGCCCAATATGAGGAGTCTCTTACACGTGGTCTTGGGTAAGGTCACGTGTAAACCTACTGAGCCTAGTGACTAGCAGGGACAAAGGCAAAGAGTGGTTGTGGTTGAGAATATCTGCGCAAGGTGTTTGGCCGTGGGGTTGCTGATTAAGTTCTTACTCAACGACAGTTGGATAGTCTAGGTAACCTATGTCTAGCTTGGCAGTAGGGTCAAGGATTCAAGGTAGAGACACACAAGACAAGAAGTCAAAGTATGAAACATTCACTCAATAGTAGAATGAGGACTAAGAGAATAGATTGCTAGTGCTAACTAGGCAATAGCTGTAGGTAGAACTAGATTAAAGAAAGAGGAGAGAACGTTCTGTTGAAGGGTTTATATAGAGAAGTAAAAGTGTGACAATTACATATCACAATGGTTAAGGGCCGGCATGAGAAACGGCAATGGAAAGTGAAAGAATATCATAGAACTCATGCATGAGAGGAAGATATTAAGGGCTGGCGCATACAGCATGAGAAGATTAGAAAGAAATGAGTACCTGAAGGGATAAGCATGCTTATGAGAGGTTATGGAATGTCATAGAACAACATAGAAGAATGAGGGTTAAGCGTGAGAAAAGAAATAGTTAGTCCGATAGTGTAAGTAAAGAAAAGGAAGTAACTCTGCAAGTGAATCATAACATTACTCCCTTAGTAACTCTGAAGCTATAGCAAGGATTCCTTACAATTCCCTAAAGGTGTTATAGCTACATATTTTTCATTCTTTAACCTTGTGCATATGAACACTTTCTTTATCTTATCAAGGGAAAACCTGACTTAGACACTGTGCCAGACACAGGGGATCTATAGGCCCTTCTAGATCTGTGGGCTTCACTTTCAACCCTTCACCTTTCACCCCACAGGTCACAACACATATTTAATACATCATGATCATTGTAGACCTCACACCAGTCACCCCCATCACTACAATGAGATCCCTTATCTTTAATTACCATTTGACACCTTCCATTCCATTCCACCCACAGCAGATCAATGGCTGGTAACCTCATGTATATATTAATCTCTGTTACAGGCTAACTCCTCATGTCGATCATGTTGGGCCTAGGGGATGAACTTATATAGATACATATCTAGATTGGTATACAACATGTATCTACATATAGAATAGTATATAAAGCAAGACTGGATGGAGCTCAGTCTCCAGTCTAGTTCTCTTGTTTCTCTCCTACAATTCAAACCTAAAATAGTCTTTCCTCTCGATGTCTAAGAAGATAGTGATTGCCTGCAAGATTTGTAGTCACAACAAAAGGCAGATCCCAGAGAGCTGGTGATATTGGCATATCCTACATCATCTAGTTCATCTCCATCCTCATAGGAAGAGGGGGTGCGGGGAGAGGTCGGCACAGGATGGTAAGAGTTCTGAGATAAAGAGAAAGAATGTCTAGAAGGACAATGGGGGGTGGCTCTATGGACAATTTGTCCATTGCAGAACATGGCTTGGAGTCGGCAGGGAGTAGAAGATGAGGAGGATACATGCTGGTTGGTGATGCAAGAGGCAAGGGAGTGAGTTGGTCCTGGGCAACGAGCAAGAGAATGCCTAGGTGCTCATCGTTCACAGCTGCAACATATGTATTGTCTACACATCAACTGGGTATGACCGAGACAATGGCATTGGAAGCATTGTTGGTTATAACGAGGATGCCCAAGATGAATACAGTCTTGCTTGTTTCAGCCTATCTACCAGTCGTTGAGGGTTTGTCTATGAATGGGCAAACCGTCTTAAAGGACCTTGTTACCAAGTCCTTGATCTGCAGTGGCAAGATCTTAGAAGTGGTTGTTGACGTCGAACAAGAAGTTTTCATACCCCAACTGAAAACTGAGGGAGTATAGGCTATACTGAGCATGATAAATGAAGTCCTGCATCATTCTGCCAAGGGTAGTGTGAGGAAAAACTGACCTAGAGCCCAAGATGAAGGCAGCAATGTGATTCAACTGCATGGCTATTTCGAATCAAGTATAGAATGGAGATCCAGTGGAGGAGTAAATATTAATTGGGACACGAAGATGGTCATCAGAAAGGAAAAAGTGAAAGCAAACGTAATTCTTGTTGGTGAACTGCTCTTCTCTGAGACAGTTGATGTGACAATGCCCTGAGATGTCCAATGGCATCTGGGAATCCCATCCTAACTGGGCGACAAGAGAGTCTGAGCTCAGAGCTTGGATGAGTTGAGGGTGATGTATGCCTAGGAATGAGGGAGGGTCAGGAGAAGGTTCCCGACCAGGCAGAGGGATGAACATTGGAGAAGATTGGATCCTCCCGGAGATGGGGAAGACATGGGACTGGGGAATATTACCCATAAGAGCAGTGAAGTTAATAGACTGTGGGGCAGTAGGAAGAGTAGGAGAGACCCTCTTGGAGTCAGTAGCGGGAACAGAGATGATGCAGGGATTTGAGGCTAGGTGTGTGGTGGGGGCATCTACATGGGTGAATTCAAAAGCCATAAGTAAGAGGTGGAGTGGGTTTATCTGTGGCATGGTGGGTGAGTAAATGAAAGAGAGAAGGCATGAGGGTTGCATCTTTTATAGTCCAATAGGAGGTTCAATGAATGTTTCAAATTCTGCTTGGGTTTCCAGAAATCTTCTTCGGTGGAGTACCCTTTCCATTAGATCAGATATTGACAGGCCAATGGCATACCACAATGCTGTATAATTTGTTCTATTTCGTATTCTTCTTGTTCTTTGACAAGGTCTGGGGGTAGTGTAGGGAAGTTCAGGCTGTGGACGTCATTTTTGTGATAGGGTGATAACAATGAAGTGTGGAACATGTTGTGGATTTTTCACATTTGTGGGAGTCAGAGGTAGTAGGAGATGGGAGAAATGACATCTGAGATAACAAAGAGACCTTCATGTTTTGTGGTGAACTTCAGACCTTGGACAGATCTTTTCAAGTTCTAGGCTTCAAGCCAAACTCATTGTCCTTTTGTAAAGGGAGTAAACTTTGTCTTGGACCAGGAGGCCATGACTTGGCGTGCAAGTTCATGGGAGGTAAGAGCTTCGTCCCATAGGGCAGATAGCATTTTGAGATGGGATTTGATAGTGGGAATATTGGTTTCGATAATTACCAAAGAAAGGGCATGGGGTTCGTACCTGTTACAATTTGCTCGCAGAATGAATGCTTTTTCTCTTCTTATAATATTGGACTAACTCTTTTCATTTCTTATGATTAAACCTCATTCCTTCCATGTCATTCTATGACATTCCATATATTTCATAAGCGTGCTTATCCTCCACTGCGCAGGTACTCCTTTTCTTCTGATCTTTTCACGCCGTATGCGCTAGCCCTTAATGTCTCTTTCTCATGCATGGTTTTGCTATTGGTTCCTCTATTTCTAATGCCGTTTCCCACACCAGCCCTTAATCACTGTGACACATAACTGTCACACCTTTACTTCACTATATAAACCCTTCAACTGGGCCTTTCATTTCCTTTCCCTAGCTTAGTTCTACCTACGGCTTGTTGCCTAGTTAGCACTAGCAATCCACTTACCTTTGCTCCTCATGTCTTCGCTCTACCATTAAGTGAGCGCTTCACACTACGACTCACCCACTGCCATGTGTCTTTACCCTTGACCCAACGACTTGCTAGCCAAGCTAGACAGCAATTACCTTTGACCTGTCAACCTCTAGATGGTACTCTCGACCCAGCATCCCCACAGCTGGTCCTATGTCGCCATATATACAAATGACTGAACCCCATTGACTCCACTAGGTGTTAGTAGGTCTACACGTGACCTTACCAAAGGCCACACATAACAGTACCCCATCATAAGATAAAATGGGGATTTGCCAGTAATGGAGTGAGGGCAGTGATTGTGGGTGAACTCAGCATGGAAGATGTGATTGGCCCAAGTAGAGGGGTGATCTCCATAGTAGATGCATAGATATGTTTTGACTTCTTGATTGACACGTTCAGTTTTGCCGTCAGTTTGAGGATGATATATGGTAGAGAGGGAGAGGTCGTAATTTAGGAGGTGCCTGAGTTCCTTGGCAAAGGTAGAGACAAACTGAAGGCCACGGTTGAAGATAACTTTGTTGTAAAGTCCAAAGTGGAGGAAAACCTTGTGGAAAAAGAGCGCTGCTATGCCCTTGACAGTGACGGATTTCTTAGTGGGGTAGAGAATTACCCTCTTAGTAAGGCCATGGTCCACCATAATCAACAAAGAATCAAAGCCTCTGGACAGCGGAAGGCTGGTGATGAGATCACAGGAGATCTGTTGGAAGGGTCAGGAGCAGGAGGAAGGAGTAGGGATGAGGGGTGGAGATGTAGGATGGGTGTTTGACTTGTTGTGCTATCATATGGTGCACCCATCAATATAGGAGCAAACAAAGGTAGCAAGATCTGGCCACCAAAACTCAGCAGCAATGAGCTGACAAGTTTTTAGATAGCCAGGATGGCTGGCAGAGGCATGATCATGGCAATGCGCAATGATAGCACAGTGAAGGTCATGGTTGGTGGAGATATAAACCCATCCCTGGTACTGAAGAACTCTGTCGGTGTATTGCCAATCAGAGAAGTGGGAGCAAGCGACAAGGGGAAGAGTCTTCTCGATTTCCTATAACTTGTAGAGGACAAGATCATCAGAGGCTGAGGCAGAGGCAATGTGGTTAGAGAGTGTGGCATTGATAAGACAAACGAAAATAGTGTTGGGAAGGAGAGTAATTCCGGTGTTATCAGAGTCCTCTCAGGGAAGAAGATCAGAGCAATGAGAGAGAGCATCAGATCCAGCTAGTTGGGACCTGGGAATATGAGCAATGTTGTAATCATAGTCAGCAAGGTCTAAGAGCCAGCAAGCTTATCAACAATTGAGATCTTGAGGACATTGGAAATAGGTAAGATTCTTATGGTCAGTGAAGACTTTGGCCAGGAATGGAGAGCTGTGGAGATTGTGTCGCCAGGCTTTGAAACCATGAATGACGGCCAGGAGCTCCCTGTCATGAATATCATAGATCCATTCCACAGAGGTGAAGGTCTGTAATAAGTAAGAACAGGAGTGCTAATCCCCATTTGCATCAGTTTGTAGTAGAATGCCTTCTGACACATATTTTGAGGTGTCAGTGGCCATGGCAAAGGGGTGAGATAAATCTGGTATAAAGAGAACAGGTTTTTGGAGGAACAACTGTTTGAGTTGTTTGAAGGCGTGTTGTTGCATGGTAGACCAAGTCCAAGGCATCAATTTCTTGATAAGATCGATGAGGAGATGGACAATGTTGGAATATCCTAGGATAAATCATCTGTAGAAATTGGCAAAATCCAGGAAAGAGTGGATGTCCTTAACTTTCTGTGGCATTGGCCATTTGGCTATACCATCAAGCTTGATAGGGTCCATAGCAAGTTGGCCCTCTTTGATGATCATCCCAAGGTATTCAACTTCAGGGATGATGAATTGGTATTTCTCCAGTTTGAGATGGAGATTGAGTTATGTCATTCATTGAAGGACACAGTGAGTGCATTCAGTGTGGACATTATCATCTGGGGAGAAGATGAGCAGGTCATCCATGTAGATTACTAGCCATCCTTCGACAATCATGTCATGAAAAGAGTCATTTATAAAATGTTAAAAGGTGGCAGAAGAGTTGGTCATATCAAAGAACATGACCATCAGTTCAAAGAGCCCCTTGTGGGTGAGGAAGGTGCCTTTCCATTGATGTCCATCCTTGATGCACACATTGTTGTAACCCCAGCGGACATTGAATTTGGTGGACGTGCATGCTTCTTTGAGTTTGTCTAGGAGGTCGGAGATTAGAGGAAGTGGATAGGTGTCACGGATGGTATGCTCATTGAGGTATTAATAATCCTGACAAGGATGGAGTTTGCCATTCTTCTTTTTGACAAAGAAGAAGGGCAACATCTGAGAAGAATTCGAAGGGTGTATTTTTCCAGCAGCAAGGTTCTCATCAAGGAAATCCTCAGTGGCTTTCTTTTCCTCTGGGGTAAGTGGATAGAGTTTGCCAATTTTTGGAGAGAATGACTCTTTGATGTTGATTTCATGATTGTAGGATCTAGAAGAGGGAAAGGAATCTACAGATTCCTTGGCAAAGGTGAACGCGAATTCTTTATACATGTCTGGAAGGGTTACTTTTGGTTTAGCTTTTTCTGCCACAGCAGTGAGTTCTGTGGCCGTGGTGAGTTTGGCCACTAACTTTGGATGACTCTGGTGGAACTTGGAGCTGAATTTGAGAATGCGGTAGCATGTATTATTGTGTAGGGCTTGTCAAATGTAAAGATTTCCATCTGGCATGTCTAGGAAGGTGGAGAGGGCATGATCGGGGACAGTTTCAACCATGACATGGTAGGGTGGTTTTGCCAGGGGGATTCAGTTTTGAATGGTGTTGTGGCATTTCAAGTCAGCCACATAGATGTGGTAGAGAGAGGCAGATTTGTCCACAGACTTGGAGATGTTGATAGTCTGTGATGACCAGTCAATGAAGGGATTAGTGGTCTTAAGCCATGGGATCCTGTTACGCGTGGCCATGGGTGTGGTTGCGTGTAGACCTACTAATGCCTAGTAGGGTCAAGGGTTCAGTCGTTCGTATTGACGACAACACTAGGACCAGCCGTGGGGTTGCTGGGTCGAGGGTACCATTGTAATGGTGGGTCTAAGGGTAACTGCTGTCTACCTTGACTAGCGGGTCAAAGGTTCAAAGTAGAGACACACGAAGGCGGGTAAGCCATAGTGTGAAGCGCTCACTTAATGGTAGAGCGAAGACATGAGGAGTAAAGACGATAGATTGCTTATACTAACTAGGCGACAAGCCATAGGTAGAACTAAGCTAAGGAGAAAAGACGAGAGGCCCTGTTGAAGGGTTTATATAGTGAAGTAAAAAGCGTGACAGTTACGTGTCACAATGGTTAAGGGCCGGTGTGGGAAGCGATATTAGAAATAGAAGACCAATAGCAAAACCATGCATAAGAGAGAGACATTAAGGGCCGGCGCATACGGCATAAGAAGAGCAGAAGAAAAGGAGTACCTGCACAGTGGAGGATAAGCATGCTTACGAGATATATGGAATGTCGTAGAACGACATGGAAGGAATGAGGTTAAGCGTGAGAAACGAAAGTTATTAGTCCAATAGAGAAAGTAAGGAAAAAGTGTTCGTCCTGCAAGCAAATCGTAACAGATCTCAAGGATAATGTTCTTGAATCCATAATGCATGATGTGGAATTGTATATTTTGCATGATCCCTTTGATGTTTGTAAAAAGAATGGTGGTGTATCGGATGGCTCTTTTGGCATTTGGAGTCTAATCAACATTATTGACAAGGATAGGAACAGGGAGCTTGTCAAGGGGGAGTCAATGTTTCTGAGTGAAGTTCCAATCAAGGCAATTGATCTCCACCCCACTATCAATGAGGGTGTGGGTGTCAACAGTTTTCATTGTATGTGAGGGTTCTATGAGCTGAAGGGGGATGCACATGGATTTCTTAGAGGTAGATAGTACTACCAGTGCACATGTAACGAGAGGAGGAATTACAGACATCAAGGCTAGTTCCCATTTCAAAAATCCTTAGTGAAGGTGATTCAAGCCACCTGAGGAGTTTCATCATTGTTGTCATCCAGTTGTATAAGCTGAGGAGGTTCCTCTTCCTCTTCAACTTCTGCTTCTTTGACCTTCCTGATAGTTTTCTTCAGCCTTGGGGTATTGGTGGTGAATGTTGGGCATCTGAAAGATGGGTGTCCTTTCTGGTGACAATGAAAACATGGCTTCTCATCAATACATTTCTGTCTTTCTTCCGGGGTGAGTTTTCTAGGAATGTGGATAGCATTGATGTCCATGGCATTTGGGTCTCTAGTAGGGGTGGGCAGAGTGTATTAATAGTATGTGGCACAGGAAGGAACTTTGTGGCGAGCAGTGATTTTGTGGGCTTGATCCATGTGGGTTTGAAAGCTAACAGCTTTCTTTAGCCAAATATTAATAGTAGTGGGAACCATTTCTATAGCTAGGATATGGCGCATGAGAGGTTCTGGAATGGCAGCTGAGTAATAGCCAATCAGAATGTTGTCATCCTTGATGCCAGCAATGGCATAGTTGTTTTGGAACTGGGCATTGTGCTTGGTGAGGGAGGGGAAGTATCTACCATTCTTGGTGGTGGTCATGTGAGTGGTGGTGAGCTAGGCAATAGTATTGCCAGTCATATCATAGTATTTGAAGGCTAGGAGAAAGGCTTCACAGAATTGATCCCACGAGTCCATAGAAATCGTTCCATTGGAGGTGATTTTAGAGGCATGGAAGGTGTTTGCCCAGGTAAGAGCTGGGCCCTTAGTCATATAAGAAAGGGCAAAGGTGATCTGTTTAGGGGTGGTAGTGTAGACCTCAGCGTTGACATTGAGGTAGAAGATGACAGAGTCAAGCCATTGCTTGGCTGTTTTGTAGTCACTATCATACTTTTCAGAGGTGCTGATACAAAGTTCGATGGGTTTCTGAGACATGGCTGGGGATAGGGATGCAAGGGGTGGCTGGTTTGGCATCTGGGTGTCGGTGATGGAGGGGTCACAGGGTGTGGTATTTGCAGAGAAGCAGAAAAGCTATGGGAAAGATTGCAGGTTGTGTCTTCTTCATCGGTGTCGAGCAAGGGTTCGTCAGAGTTATCATTCTAATATCCTTGATTGGGATCATCAGAGGTTTAAGAAGAATCTGAGTTCAAAGTGTGCAGTGGTTCTTGGGAATTCCAGTGTGGGTCGGTGGTGCAGGTGTGACAAGATGTAATGGTGGGCATATGTAATAGTGCATGTCAAGGAGAGAACCTAGTTCTTTTGTTACACATGGCCTTGGGTAAGGTCGTGTGTAAACCTACTGAGCCTAGTGACTAGCAGGGACAAAGGTGAAGAGTGGTCACAGTTGAGAATATCCACACAAGGTGTTCAGCCGTGGGGTTGCTGACTAAGTTCTTACCCAACGATGGTTGGATAGTCTAGGTAATCTACGTCTAGCTTGGCAGTAGAGTCAAGGATTCAAGGTAGAGACACACGAGATAAGGAGTCAAAGTGTAAAGCGTTTACTTAATAGTAGAATGAGGACTAAGAGAATAGATTGCTAGTGCTAACTAGGTGATAGCCATAGGTAGAACTAGGTTAAAGAAAGAGAAGAGAACGCCCTATTAAAGGGTTTATATAGAGAAGTAAAAGTGTGACAGTTACATGTCACAATGGTTAAGGGCCAGCATAAGAAACAGCAATGGAAAGTGAAAGAATATCATAGAACTCATGTGTGAGAGGAAGACGTTAAAGGCCAGTGCATACAGCATGAGAAGATTAGAAAGAAACAAGTACCTATGCAGTGAAGGGATAAGCACACTTACGAGAGGTTATGGAATGTCATAGAATAAGGTGGAAGGATGAGGATTAAGCATGAGAAAAGAAATAGTTAATCCGATAGTGTAAGTAAAGAAAAGGAAGTAACCCTGCAAGCATATAGTAATAGAGTTGGCCTGTAATGGAGATTAATAAGTACATGTGTTTATCAGCCATTGATCTGCTGTGGGTGGGTAGAATGGAAGATGTCAATAGTAATTAAAATAAAGGATCACATCACAGTGATGGAGGTGACTAATGAGAGATCTGTGATGATCACAGTATTAAATACATGCTTGTGATCTGTGGGATGAAAGTGAAGAGGTGAAGGTGAATGCCCATAGATCTTGAAGGGCCTGTAGATCCCCTGTGTCTAGCACAGTGTCTATGTCAGGTTTTCCCTTGATAAGATAAGAAAACATCCATATGCACAAAGTAAAAGATTGAAAAATATATAGCTATAACACCCTGCTGTTTAAAAACATTGCTAACCATGGTAGAGTGATTGTGTGATGGTTTAAATCACACAATGAAGATTGAGTTCACTTAGGAAGTCTTCAGACAATAAGAGAATTGATCAAAAGTTACTCTGTTTGAGATATCTTATAAATACATGAGTATCTACCATGTATTTAAGGGTTTTTGAGATGGCAATAAGAAGCAGTAGAGAAATAACATATCATCTACATCAAGGATAAATGAATACACAAATGGATATGAAATGAAAAGGGTAAATATGAAGCCCACTGATCTAGACAGTGTTGTGACTACAAACTTTGTAGACAATCACCAGTTGCTAAGACATCAAGCTGATACTAAAGGATGCTTTGTAGGCAGGAGAACAAGAGAACTAGATTGAAGACTGAGCCTCATCTATTTCTTGCTTTATATACTATTCTATGTATAGATACATGTTGGGTATCTATCCAGATATATATCTACATAAGTCCATTCTCTAGGCCCAACATGATTGACATAAGAAGTCAGTGAAGCAACTACTCTCTTCATATGACTAAAGTGAGGGTTGCTGAATATCTAACCTATCTGTATAAAGAGCAAGATAGATTATAGATCAGATGAGAGGATAAGATAGAAGATAGGGAGCATAAGAAAGATCTCTCAAGTTGCTCTGGATATTTGAATGAATAGGAAGAGGCTGCTTGCTGTGACTGTACATTCACAAAAGGGGCTGGATCCTTTTGGGCAAGAGTAGGAATGATCAAGGTGGAACAACTTGGAGAGTATCCCTAAGTTTTCCCTATATTTATATAGTAGAGTACAGTAGGAAATACAATGTTCTAAGCCAGCTGGGTAAAGAGTAAAGGTAAAGGGTATGATGTAAGTGTGGAGCAGGGTAGTGTACATGCTGACTAAGGTGAGGCAAATATGAAAGAATGGAAGTGTGGAAATGAAGGGATAGGTCTAGGGCAAGGTAATTAAGGAAGTGCATATATGGTGAGGCACCTAGACCAGTGATGTCATGATGACATCATATCTTATCTAATCAGAAGTAAGAGGTAGGGATAAGGGAATGGAGTGATCTTAGATAAGATCATGGTGAGATAAGATTAGATAGAATAAAAAGTGTAAAAATGTTAGTAGCATGAAATTAATTCGTAACAGTTGGCCTGTAACAGAGATTAATAAGTACATATGTTTATCAGCTGTTGATCTGCTGCAGATAGGAGAATGGAAGGATGTCAATGGTAATTAAAGATAAGGGATTACATCACAGTGATGGGGTGTGTTACGTGTGGCCTTGGGTAAGATTGCACGCGAACCTACTAATGCCTAGTAGGATCAAGGGGGTTTGGTCGTTTGTGTATATGACGATGTAGGATCAGCCGTGAGGGTACTGGGTCAAGGGTACTGTCAAGGGTGTTGACAGGTCGAGAGTAACCATGTTACAATTCGCTCGCAGGACGAACACCTTTTTCTTACTTTTGCTTTTGGACTAATACTTTTCTTTTCTCATGCTTTACCTCGTTCCTTCCATGTCGTTCTACGACATTCTATACATCTCGTAAGCATGCTTATTCCCTCACTGCGCAGGTACTCTTCATCTTCTGCTCTTCTCACGCCGTATGCGCCGGCTCTTAACGTCTCTCTCTCATGCGTGGTTTTGCTATTGGTTTTCTATTTCTAACGCCGCTTCCCATGCCAGCCCTTAACTATTGTGACACGTAACTGTCACACCTCTACTTTACTATATAAACCCCTCAACGGGTTCGTCTCCTTTTCTCTTCAGCTTAGTTCTACCTACGGCTTGTCGCCTAGTTAGTACTAGCAATCCACTTGTCCTTGCTCCTCAGTCTTCGTTCTACTATTAAGTGAACGCTTCACGCTACGGCTCACCCGCCTTCGCGTGTCTTATCCTTGAACCTTCGACCCGCTTGTCAAGCTAGGCAGCGGTTTTACCCTTCGACCCGTCGGAACCTCCTGACGGTACACTTGACCCTGCACCCCCACGGCAGGCCCCAACGTCGTCGTCGACACGAATGACTGAACCCTTGACCCTACTAGGCGTTAGTAGGTCTACGCACAACCATACCCTCGGCCACACGTAACAAACCACTGCCTAGCTTGGCTAGTGAGTTGTAGAGTCAAGGTTGAAGACACACGAAGGCGGGCAAGCCGTAGTGTGAAGCGCTCACTTAATGGTAAAGCAAAGACTTGAGGAACAAAGGTGAATAGATTGCTGGTGCTAACTAGGCAATAAGCTGTAGATAGAACTAAGCTAAGGAAGAGAGACAAAAGGCCTTGTTGAAGAGTTTATATAGTAAAGTAAAGCGTGACCATTATATGTCACAATGATTAAGGGCTGGCGTGGGAAGTGGCATTAGAAATGGAAGGAACAATAGAGAATCCACACATGAGAAGGAAACGTTAAGGGCTGGCACATTTGGCATGAGAAGATCAGAAGAAAAGGAGTACCTGCATGGTGGGGGAATAAGCACACTTACGAGATGTATGGAATGTCATAGAACGACATGGAAGGAATGAGGTTAAGTGTGAGAAAAGAAAAGTGTTAGTTTGATAATGTGAATAGAGAAAAAGTGTTCATCCTGCAAGCAAATCGTAACAGGGTGACTGATGTGAGATCTATGATAATCACAATGTAATTTAAATACACACTTGTAATCTGTGGGATGAAAGTGAAGAGCTGAAAAATGAAGCCCACAGATCTGTTGAGGGTCTATAGATCCCCTATGTCTAACACAGTGTCTAAGTTGGGTTTTCCCTTGATAAGATAAAGAAAGTGTTCATATGAGCAAAGTAAAAATGAAAGATATATAGCTATAACACTATCCCCTATCTAAGGATTGACTTCCAGACGATCAAAAGGGTATGTTAATGGAAGAGTTAGATCTTTGCATTCATTAAAGCATCATATAAATACCAAATGAGACATTCATAATTTTCAAGATGCAGAAGGATACTTTCTGTGGAAATCACCAATGGCATCAAGTGTGTTACGCGTGGCCGTGGGTATGGTCACGCATAGACCTACTAATGCCTAGTAGGGTCAAGGAGTTCGGTCGTTCGTGTCGACAACGACGTTGGGACCAGCCGTGGGGTTGCTGGGTCAAAGGTACTGTCAAGGGTGTTGACGGGTCTAAGGTAGACCGCTGCCTAGCTTGACAGATGGGTCAGAGGTTCAAGGTATAGACACACGAAGGCGGGTGAGACGTAGTGTGAAGCGTTCACTTAATAGTAGAATGAAGACTGGGGAGCAAAGGCAAGTGGGATTGCTAGCGCTAACTAGGCGACAAGCCGTAGGTAGAACTAAGCTAGGGAGAAAAGGAGACAGCCCTGTTGAAGAGTTTATATAGTAAAGTAAAGACGTGACAGTTACGTGTCACAATGGTTAAGGGCCGGCGTGGGAAGCGGTGTTAGAAGCAAGAAACCAATAGCAAAACCACGCATGAGAAGGAAACGTTAAGGGCCGGCGCATGCGGCGTGAGAATATCAAAAAGTAAAGAGTACCTGCGCGGTGGAGGAATAAGCACGCTTACGAGATGAATGGAATGTCGTAGAACGACATGGAAGGAATGGGTTAAGCAT
This sequence comes from Pulveroboletus aff. annulatus, assembly GCA_038094595.1. NCBI lineage: Eukaryota > Fungi > Basidiomycota > Agaricomycetes > Boletales > Boletaceae > Pulveroboletus > Pulveroboletus aff. annulatus. The sequence goes on from JBBPTX010000153.1 coordinate 26,350, forward strand.
GAGAAATGGAAAGAATTAGTCCGATATGGATAAAAGGGAAAAAGTGTTCGTCCTGTGAGCGAATCATAACAAAGTGCACCCAGTAGAAGATGGTCTTTTAGTTTCCAAGTTTGATCTATCTCATTATAGCCTAGCCAATGGACTAGGTATTCAAGTTGATAACCTTTGAATCTACTAGCAATGATCCTTTCTACTTTATATAAGTTATCTCAGTTCTCAGTTACCTATATAGAGTGAGGAGCAATAACAGGCTATCCCTGACTGAAGCCTTTCTTTATAAGGTTTCACCAGTGATATGTTAACAGTTGAATGGATTCACATAGAGGATGACAAGTGAAGAGTTGTTGTATTATCCCTAACTAGTATGATGATGCCATATATATGGCCCTAACTATCACTTTGTAAGCTTGTAACTTGTTAAATTATCTGTGAAAAGCCACACTTTATCTCCAACATTATAGAAAGGAGTCTTTTTTCTATGTTTATCAGCTTGTGCTTTTATGCATAGCTGAGACTGTTCTAGGTTTAATTTAGTTTGCTCTATTACATCATATAGGGGTGAACTTCTTTTGATCCATAAGGGATTTAAGCTTTTTGTCCACTGCTTGTCCTATTCTAATATTTCGTTCTTGTTTTTTGCCTTGTTCCTTTTCAAGTGTTTTTATTCTTTTGTAGACTTTATATTGAACTCTCTGCTCTTCCTTCTCTAATAGCCTGAGATAGATGTTTTGTCTCTAAGTTTCCAGCATTCTTTTCTGCAACTTCTTAATTTGATCTCTCTAGTTTTCCAATCGATATCTGGGTTGTGTTTTTTTAGCCAAAAGTAGCTGATTACCATTTGGTTCTTTTCTAAGCTAGTGACTTCTGCTTTAACTACTTCTCTGTGTTCTTTGTAATTGAGCAGGAGTGATGTAGCATGCATTATCTTGCCTGCTTCATTTTGTATACTGTTCATGTTATAGACTGTGTGTTATGATTTGCTGCAGAGTATACTCTTTTTCTTTGCTTTCATTATTGGACTAACATTTTCATTTCTCATGCTTAATCCTCATCATTCCACATTGTTCTATGACATCCCATATCTCTCATAAGCATGCTTATCCCTCACTGCACATATACCCTTAACCTTCTGCTCTTCTCAGCTGTATGCACCAGCCCTTAACGTTTCCCTCTCATGCATGCTTCGTTAACATTCTTTACGATTCTATTGCATTCTATTGCTGCTTCCATGCTGGCCCTTAGCAGTTTCCATGCTGGCCCTCAATGGGTCTTCTCTCACTATATATACTTGTCAACCAAGCCATGAGCTCTTTTCTCTAACTTAGTTCTTCCTATAGCTTGTAGTCTAGCTAGTTCTAAGCAATCTACCTTGGCTCCTTGTGTCTTTGTTCTACCATTAAGTGAATGCTTCACTTGTTGGCTCTTCCACTTTCATGTGTCCTTGAATCTCAGAATCCTTGACCCACTAGTCAAGCTAGGCAGCAGTTTCCTCAACCTGTCAACACCCTTGATGGTACCCCTTGACCTAGCATCCCCACAGCTAGTCCTTTGTCACAGTTGATACTTGTGACTAAACCTTTGACCCTACTAGACCTCAGGCATTTGTAGGACTATGCACAACTTTACTCAAGACCACACGTAACAAAAGAACTAAGTTCTACTCCTTGATCATGCACTATCTTGTACACCGCCCACCATAGATCCCCACAGAAACACTCAAACCACTAACCTGCATTGGAACCCTCGAGAACCTCTGCATACTTTGAACTCTGACTCCTCTAACATCCCTGACGATCCCAACCAAGCATATTGGGACAAAGACCCTGACAAGCCTTTACTAGACTCTAACGAAGAACTCACAACTTGTGACCTAGCCCATAGTTTTTCTACTTTCATGCAGATACCTCATGTTGCGTCTACAAGTCCTTGCAGGCAATCACTTGGATACTAGGCGTTGAGAGGAATGTTTCTTAAGATACTACTTGTAGGAGAGGATCAAGAGAACTAGACTGGAGACTGAGCTCCATCCAGTCTCACTTTATATACTATTCTACGTGTAGATATATGTTGTGCATCGATCTAGATACATATCTACATAAGTCCATCCCCTAGGCCCAATATGATTGACATGAGGAGTCGGCCTGTAATGGAGATTAACATATACATGAGGTTTCTAGCCATTGATCTGCTGCAGGTGGGTAGAATGGAAGGTGTCAACAGTAATTAAAATAAGAGATCACATCACAGTGATGGGATGACTGATGTGAGGTCTGTGATGATCACGATCTATTAAATATGTGCTGTGATCAGTGGGATGAAAGATGAAGGGTTGAAGATGAAGCTCACTGATCTAGAAGGGCCCATAGATCCCCTATGTCTGGCACAGTGTCTAAGTTGGGTTTTCCCTTGGTAAGATAAGGGAAGCGTCTATTATGTACAAATTAAAGGATGAAAAATATATAGATGTAACATCTCGTCCTTAGACTCCACCATCCTCAACACCCAGATGACAAACCAGCTGTTGCAACTACAATCATTGTAGGCAATCACCAACTTTATCTAGATGTTGAGTGGATTCTTAGGATGCTTTGTAGGTAGTGAAACAGAAGAACTAGACTGGAGACTGAGCTCCATCCAGTCTTGCTTTATATACTATTCTACATGTAGATACATGTTGTGTACCAATCTAGATATGTATCTACATAAGTCCATCCCCTAGGCCCAACACGATCGACATGAGGAGTCAGCCTGTAACAGAGATTAATATATACATGAGGTTACCAGCCATTGATCTGCTGTGGGTGGGTGGAATGGAAGATGTCAATGGTAATTAAAGATAAGGGATCACACCACAGTGATGGGGGTGACTGATGTGAGGTCTGTGATGATCATGATGTATTAAATACGTGTTGTGATTAGTGGGGCAAAAGGTAAAGAGCTGAAAGTGAAGCCCACTGATCTAGAAGAGTCCATAGATCCCCTGTGTCTGGCACAGCGTCTAGGTCGGGTTTTCCCTTGATAAGATAAAGAAAGCACGTATGCGCAAAGTAAAGAGGATAAATATATAGCTGTAACACTACCCCCCATCTAAGGATCGACTTCCAGGCAATCAAAAGGGTGTGTGGATGGAAGAGTGAGATCTTTGCATTTGTGAAAGCATCGTATAAATGCCGAATGAGACATCCACAACCTTCAAGGTGCAGAAGGATACTCCCTATGGAAATTGCTGATGGCATCAAGCACACCTAGTAGAAGATGATCTTCAGGTTCCCAAGTTCAATCTGTCTCATCATAGCCTAGCCAATGGACCAGGTATTCAAGGCGATGACCTTTGAATCTACTAGCGATGATCCTTTCTACTTCATATAAGTTATCTTGGTCCTCAGTTACCTGTACAGGACTAGGAGCGATGACAGGTTGTCCCTGAAGCCTTTTTTTATAAGGCTTAACCTGTGATACATTAACAGTTGGGTGGATCCGCATAGAAGATGGCAAACGAAGGGTTACTGCATTATCCCCAACTAGTGTGATGATGTCATATGGCCCCAACCACCGTTCTGTTAACTTGCGGCTTGCATGTGGCAACTTTAAGTTATCTGTGGAAAGCCACACTTTATCTCCAACATTATAGGGAGGAGTCTCCTTTCCATGTTTGTCAGCTTGTGCTTTCATGCGTAGCTGAGCTTGTTCTAGATTTAATTTAGTTTGCTCCATCACATCGTGTAGGGTGGATAGGAATTCATCAGCAGCTGGTGCCTTGGAGGATGATGCAATGGATTCTATTCCCATGCGTGGAGTATAAGAATGAGTGACTTTGAATGGAGAATTCTTTGTTGAGGCTTGCCTCTTAGAATTATAGCTAAACTGTGCGATGGGTAACCATTGTGCCCATTCGTTTTGTCTTTCAGCACAGAATATTCTTAGATACTGTTGCACATCTCTAATCATTCATTCTATCTGACCATCTGTTTGCGGATAATGCATGGTAGATAGACGTTGTTTTATATTAAGCTTCTGACATAGCTCTGCCATGATCTGTGAAGCAAATTGTGGTCCTCAATCAGATACTATAGACAGGGGAATTCCATGGTGCTTGAAGATGTGGTGAAAGTAGAGACTCGCTGTCTCAATGGCAGACGTTGTCTTGCGACAAGGGATAAGCACCACTTCCTTTGAGAAGCAATCTACAGCTATGAGAATGCTATCTGATCCGTTACTTTCTGGCAGATTGGTGACAAAATCAACAGATATATCCTGCCAAGGTCCGCTAGGGACTTCTAAAGGTTGTAATAAACCAGAGCTAGGCTGGTTGGAAGGTTTCATTCATGCACATCGATCACAGCAAGATACATAGTCTTTGATCTGAGTTGTGACGCCAGGCCACCAATAATGACGTAAGACCAATTCAATAGTTTTTTCATTTCCGGGATGACCTGCCATCGGCGAGTCATGACATAATTTAAGGGTCTTGATTCTTAGATCTTCATTATCTTCATTTTTGGCTAGAATATATAGCAGGTTTCCTTCTTGGTAAAGAAGCCCATTTGCTTCTTCACACACTTTGTATTCTTTACATAACTTCTGTACTTCTGTTTCCGTCAAGAGGCATGTTTGGTTAAATATATCTTGATGTAGCTGTGCCCCTTCATCGTAGATTGCAACTTTGGATGATGTTGTCCTTATCCACTCCGGGGATATCATAGTTATGCCTTTGTTATCATCTTCTATTTCTTGTGCATGATCTTCTCTCCTAGAGAGAGCATCTGCCTTTGTATTAGACAATCCTGGTTTGTACACAAAAGTGTAATTGAATCTAGATAGATATTGCACCCATCTAGCTTGTCTTCTAGATAGATCTTGCACTTTCATGAAGTATTGAAGATTAACATGATCATTCCATATTTCAAATGGATGTTCTGTCCCTTTTAGATAATGGTGCCATTGCTCTAGTGCTCTGATGATGCTTAGCATCTCTTTATCTACAATAGGATAGTTCCTTTCTTCGGGTGACATTGAGTGCAAACTAAATGCCACTGGATGCCATTTGTCTTCTTTTAATATAGATAATACTGCTCCTGTTGCGTAATCAGAAGCATCTGTTTCTAGACGGAATTAACAATCAATGTCTGGATAAGCGAGAATAGGGGCCATGGTAAATTGTTCTTTTAGCTTATCAAAAGCATCCTGTTGTTGAGAATCCCATCTCCAAGAGACATCTTTCTTTAGAAGGTCGTTCAGAGGTCTAGCGACTTGCGTGTATTCTTCTATGAAGCGATGATAGTAGTTAGCAAGACCAAGAAAGCTTCACACTCCTTTTATGTTGGTAGGTGCTGGCCAATCTAAGATGGCATTGACCTTCTTTCGATCCATCTTGATCCCATCTTGTCCTACGACCATCCCCAAATAATCGACTTCTTTCTTGAAGAAGTGACACTTTTCTGGTTTGGCAAAGAGATCATTCTCTTCTAAACGTCTTAATACTCTTTTGACGATTTCCACATATTCCTATTCATCGTCTGTTTTGGTAAATATCATAACGTCGTTGATGTAGACCATTACGACATCTTTCATATCTGCAAATAGCTCGTTCATCATGGTTTGGAAAGTGGCTGGAGAGTTGCACAACCCGAAGAACATGACTAGAAGTTCGAAGGTTCCTTTATGTGTAACAAAGGCTGCTTTCCATTCGTCACCTTCTTTAATGTGTACATTGTTGTATCCCCATCTGAGATCCAACGTTGTGAATAGTTTAGCTCCTTTTAATCGATCTATGAGTTGTGAAATGAGAGGAAGGGGATAATTATTTCGCACTGTTTGCGAGTTTAGATAACGATAATCTTGTACCATGCGCTTTTGCCCATCTTTCTTTGGCACAAAGAAAACTGGTGACGTTTGAGGAGATTTAGAGGGCCTAATGTATCCTTTGGATGACTGATCTTCTAGTTAGTCTGATACTTCCTTTTGTTCATCTGCACTCAGGGGTATGAGTCTTCCTTTTTTTGGCTGATGTTGCGACTACAATCTTGCAGGGTAATCACTATCTCTAAACATCAAGTGGAAGAACTATCTTAAGAGGGGACTTTGTAGGCAGGGAACAAGAGAACTAAACTGGAGACTGAGCTCCATCCAGTCTCGCTTTATATACTATTTTATGTGTAGATACATGTTATGTACCAATCTAGATATGTATCTACATAAGTCCATCCCCTAGGCCCAACATGATCGACATGAGGAGTTGGCCTGTAATGGAGATCAATATATACATGAGGTTACTAGCTGTTGATCTGCTGCGGGTGGGAGGAATGGAAGATGTCAACGGTAATTAAAGATAAGGGATCTCATCACAGTGATGCAATGACTGATGTGAGGTCTGTGATGATCATGATGTATTAAATACGTGCTGTGATCTTGTGGGGCAGAAGGTGAAGAGGTGAAGGTGAAGCCCACAGATCTGGAAGGGCCCATAGATCCCCTGTGTCTAGCACAGTGTCTAAGTCGGGTTTTCCCTTGATTAGATAAAGGAGAGCGTGTAGCACATGGAAAAGGATGATGAAAAATATATAGCTGTAACAGCTGAAAGTCTTCTTTAAGGTCTATGGCATGATCCCAAGATTTCCATGTAGGCATTCTAGTTGATGCCTTTTCTTTGAATATCTTTAGATGCTCATGGTAGCATTCTGGTACTAGTTCTGTGGTGGACTTCTTTTGATCCATGAGAGATTTAAGCTTTTCGTCCACTACTTGTCCTATTCTAATATCCCATTCTGGTTTTTCGTTTTGTTTTTTTTTTAATGTTTTTATTGTGTCATACACTTTATATTGAGCATCCTGCTCTTCTTTTTCTAATAACCTGAGATAGACACTTTTATCTCTGAGTTCCCAACATTCTTTTCTGCAACTTCTTAGTTTGATTTCCCTAGTCTTTCAATTGATATCTGGGTTATGTTTCTTTAACCAGGAGTAGCCGATCACCATCTGGTTCTTTCCTAAACTGGTGACTTCTGCTTCGACTATCTCCTGGTGTCCTTTGTAGTCCAATAAAAGGGAGGCAACATGTGTGATCTTGCCTCCTTCATTCTGCGTGCCATCTACGTTATAGATAGTTAGTGATTGGGAGAGTTGTCTGAGCGGGAGAGCATGTTGCATTGCAAATATGTTATCTACAAAGACACAATTTGCACCAGAGTCTAAGAGTGCTGATACTGAAATAAAACCTTGATTAGTGTTTTTGGGTTTTACCTTTATCTTCATTTTTAGTTCATTATCAATTTTCAATGATCTACAGAAAATTCCTTTGTCTGGGATTTGATCTGCAGGTGAGATCGAAGGATTAGCTTTCTTTAAAGAGGAATTAAGCACCGGTGTGATGCCCTGGCCGAGCCTCTGAGAGAACTCCTCTATTGACAAAGAAGAAGATATAATAGTGGAAGGTGCTGCTTCCATATTGTAAACATGTAGACTAGAAAAACAATTGTCCGTTGGGAAGTGTACCTGCTTATGCTTACCTTCACCTAGATTAGACCCAGTTCCTGAATCTAGGCTCTGCCTTTCACCGACTTCTTATTTTCAGCATCTTTGACGTCCCTGAAAAATGCCCTTGCTTCTTCAAATAACATGCCCCTTATTGCCGCTGTGGGGTCATGTCCCTTTCCTTTTTCAGCTTGTGTGCTGGGTGTGTAAATGTGTTCAGTGCTTTTAACATCATCCGAAGATGTGCTTCTTACTTGCCTGCATCAGCAGTCTTTCTTATGGCCATTGGACCATCCACAGAGGTCATACTTCATGGAAGGTTTTTTACATTATTTGGCAAAGTGGCCTGCTTCTCCACAATTATAACAAGACTTGGCTCCTTTCTGAGCTGCGATAATATCCATGGCATTCGGATCCTTGGATTTCGATCCAAACCTGAATTGTGTTCGCCCTCTAATGAGATCCAAACTTTCGAGGTGATGTCCTACACTTCTTAATGTTTCCATTGTTTCATGCACCATCGTTTTCCTTAGTCCATTCTTCCAGATGTAGTCCATGATATATCTTTTGACATTTTGCTCTAGGAGATATACTCCATGTGGATCTCCTAGTTCAGCCTTTTCATACTTTGCATACCATTTGACAAGGAAATTGTCAATTAGTTGAGTGTTTCCTTGTTTCATGTTGTTTATCTTTTTCGTAGCTCTATCCTTGACATTGCTACCTCTGAAGAGATCTCTTAACTCTCCTTTGAGATCTGTCCAACTATATCCTTGATTCGTGTAAAGTCTTTGCAGTCTTAGTTGTGCAAAGGGTCCTGCCCTTGGTCCTTTTAGTCGTGATAAAACTGCTAATATCACATCCCCACTGTGAGGGGTTATGGCATGTTGATTGATTTGGATCCATGTCTGAATCTTTGCCCACCATTCGTCAAACTTGGCAAATGATCCATCGAAGTCTCCTGGATCTGCGAAAACTTCTACCTTTCGTGACATATTGATGGTTGGTTTCATTTGGGTTGCCCCTGATCCACTTGGGGTTGGTTATCTCATGGGTGGTCTCGTGGATCATTTGCTCGATTCGTGCTACTGCATTCTTTAGTTGTGCTATTTCGCTACTGAGATGATCATATCTATTGTCTTGTGTTTGTGTAAACTGTGCAATTGCTTCTAGGTGGTTAGCACTTGTGTCTTCGAAGGTGGTGCGGAGATCTGTGGCTGAGATGGGAATGAAGGACATTGTGATTGTATGAGAAGGGTGACTAGTATTTGTATGACTTTCTTTGCTGTATTCTCAGCTGTACTTGACTGTAGCGATCGTTCCTTCTGATCGTTTGTGGATACTCGCGATGCTGTCTCTTTGTGTGAGGGGCTATGTCTCTGTCTTCTTCTGAGGCCTCTCTGTATCGCCTTCTGGCTGTGCTTGCTTCTCTCTCAAATTGTTGCACTCCTAGGGTTGCATCTAGGCACACTTTCCTTCGGGCTGTAGGCCACGCGTAGGAGTCTGGTTCTTGGTTCCTGATGACGTTAGAGATAGGGGTTGTGGGGTGGCGAAGCGAGGCTATTTCACTGATAGGGCTGAGGGTTTGTGACGATGGTGTCTCAGTAATATGTATGTCCTGTGAATCTTATGTCTGTGGCGATAACATCGATGTCTGCTCCGTTACTGAAGCTTCTTGGTTGGAGATCTTGTTCTAACAATCTCCAGAATTCTTCTTCACTAGCTGCAATGTCTGGCCAGTCGTTTGGGTTGACTTCACTCCTTGTGCTCGCTGTTGCTAGCAAGTGCTCCCTGCTTTCTACTTTAACTACTACTGGTTCTCCTAAGGCTATTGGAACATCTACGAGTTCCCAAGGTTGCGCTGCATCCACACAAGGAATGTAGACGAGGAAAGGGAGTAAGGATTGGTGAAACGAGATAGGCACTGAGTAGGATGCCCTTAGTACTACTCCTAGTGACTAGAGGATGCGCTCACTTGCGAAAGCAAGGAGACAAGTGAGGAGACTAGTGCATGTCCGGCTTTCTGTGGTGATTGGGTACGAGAATGTAAGACAGTCTAGTTCTAGTGTTGCAACTATAATCGTTGTAGGCAATCACCAACTTTATCTAGATGTTGAGTGGATTCTTAGGATGCTTTGTAGGCAGTGAAACAGGAGAACTAGACTGGAGACTGAGCTCCATCCAGTCTCGCTTTATATACTATTCTACATGTAGATACATGTTGTGTATCAATCTAGATACGTATCTACATAAGTCCATCCCCTAGGCCCAACACGATCGACATGAGGAGTCAGCCTGTAACGGAGATTAATATATACATGAGGTTACCAGCCATTGATCTGCTGTGGGTGGGTGGAATGGAAGATGTCAACAGTAATTAAAAATAAGGGATCACATCACAGTGATGGGGGTGAATGATGTAAGGTCTGTGATGATCACAATGTATTAAATACGTGTTGTGATCAGTGGGGCAAAAGATGAAGAGCTGAAAGTGAAGCCCACTGATCTAGAAGGGCCCATAGATCCTCTGTGTCTGGCACAGCATCTAGGTTGGGTTTTCCCTTGATAAGATAAAGAAAGTGTGTATGCGCAAAGTAAAGAGGAAAAATATATAGCTGTAACACCAGCCATATCTTTCCACCCATACCTCGTCCCCCATCCCCCACTATGTCCACAAAGCCCCTCAAACTCCACATCGGCATCCCTGAGAAATATGACAGTGACTACAAAATGGCCAAGCAATGGCTCAACTCAGTCATCTTCTACCTTAATGTCAACAGTAATATATACATCTCTGACCCCAAGTGAATCACATTCGCTCTCTTATATATGACCAAGGGCCCTGCATTGACATGGGCTAATACTTTTAGAGCCTTGAAGATTGCAGCCGATGGCTCAATTTTGATGGGCTCCTGGTTGGACTTCCATGACACATCTGTCACCATGTTCAAACACCATGACACAACCAGCAATGTGATTGCCTGACTTACCATGACCCACATGACCACACCAAGAACAGTGGTTACTCCTCTTTATTGACTGAGTACAATGCTCAGTTTTAGAACTGCTATGCCATCACTGGCATAGCAGACCATAATGTTCTCATTGGCTATTATTTAGCCGCAATCCCCAAAGTCCTCATATGCTACATTCTTGCCATGGAGACCATCCCCACTACCATTGAAAACTGGATCAAGAAGGCAGTAACTTCCTGACTCACATGGAGCATGCTCAGGAAATCACTGCTCACCACAAGATCCCCTCACACCATATTCACCATCAATACACTGCCCCCACCCCTGCCAAAGAGCCTAACACTGTTACAATTTGCTCGCAGGACGAACACTTTTTCCTTACTTTCTCTATCGGACTAATAACTTTCGTTTCTCACGCTTAACCTCATTCCTTCCATGTCGTTCTACGACATTCCATATATCTCATAAGCGTGTTTGTCCTCCACTGTGCAGGTACTCCTTTTCTTCTGCTCTTCTCACGCCGTATGCGCCAGCCCTTAACGTCTCTCTCTCATGCGTGGTTTTGCTATCGGTCTTCTATTTCTAACATTGCTTCCCACACCGGCCCTTAACCATTGTGACACATAACTGTCACACTTTTTACTTCACTATATAAACTCTTCAACAGGGCCTCTCGTCTTTTCTCCTTAGCTTAGTTCTACCTACGGCTTGTCGCCTAGTTAGTATAAGCAATCTATTGTCTTTACTCCTCATGTCTTCGCTCTACCATTAAGTGAGCGCTTCACACTACGGCTTACCTGCCTTCGTGTGTCTCTACTTTGAACCTTTGACCCGCTAGTCAAGGTAGACAGCGGTTACCCTTAGACCCGTCATTACGACAGTACCCTTGATCCAGCAACCCCACGGCTGGTCCTAGTGTCATCGTCAATACGAACGACCGAACCCTTGACCCTACTAGGCATTAGTAGGTCTACATGCGACCGCACCCACGGCCACGTATAACAAACACCATGAACATTGATGTTACATGTGGCCTTGGGTAAGGTTGCGTGTAAACCTATTGAGCCTAGTGACTAGTAGAGACAAAGGCGAAGAGTGGTCGCGGTTGAGAATATCTGTGCAAGGTGTTTGGCCGTGGGGTTGCTGACTAAGTTCCTACCCAATGACGGTTGGATAGTTTAGGTAATCTATGCCTAGCTTGGCAGTAGAGTCAAGGATTCAAGATAGAGACACACAAGACAAGGAGTTGAAGTGTGAAGTGTTCACTCAATAGTAGAACAAGGACTGTGAGAGTAGATTGCTAGTGCTAACTAGGTAATAGCTGTAGGTAGAACTAGGTTAAAGAAAGAGGAGAGAACGCCCTGTTGAAGGGTTTATATAGAGAAGTAAAAGTGTGACAGTTATATGTCACAATGGTTAAGGGCCGGCATGAGAAACGGTGATGGAAGGTGAAAGAATATCATAGAACTCATGCATGAGAGGAAGACATTAAGGGCTAGTGCATATGGCATGAGAAGATTAGAAAGAAACAAGTACCTGTGCATTGAAGGGATAAGCATGCTTACAAGAGATTATGGAATATTGTAGAATGATGTGGAAGGATGAGGGTTAAGTGTGAGAAAAGAAATAGTTAGTCCAATAGTGTAAGTAAAGAAAAGAAAATAACCCTGCAAGTGAATCATAACAGTTGACACCGTCTGAATCCAGAAACTCACCCCCATGGAACACGAATGATACTGAAAAGAAGGCAGATGTTTCCACTGCTGCTAGAAAGGATATTTGTCCTCCGCCTGCTCCACATTTCCCTCAAACTCCCTGAGACTGAAGAAGACCGTTTGGAAGATCATAGAAGTAGAAGTTGAGGAAGAAGAGGAACTCCCTTGACTTCAAGAAATTTTGGACAACGATGACAATGAAAACCTGAAGGTGTCACATGTTGCCTTCACCCAGGATTTTTAACATGGGAACCTGCCTTGATGTCAATAGTTCCCCCATCCTTTATATGTGCACCTGTACTTATATCTACATCCAAGAAATCAATGTGTATTCCCCTCCAACTCATCAATCCTTCACACACCATAAAAACTGTTGATACTTATGCTCTCATCAGCAGTGGAGCAGATATCAACTGTCTTGACTGGGGCTTTGCTTGAAAACACTGACTCTCCCTCAACAAACTCCCCACCCCAATCCCCATCAACAACATAGACCAAACCCCCAACACTAAGGGGGCTATCTGCTACACCACTACATTGTTCACCAACATTGAAGGGATCATGCCAAACATGCAGTTCCACATCATACACTGCAGATCTAAGAATGTGATTCTCGGAACACCCTGGCTTAGAATCACTAATCCCTCAATTGACTGATCATCACAAACAATCAACATTCCTGAATCAGTGGACGAGTCTGCCTCCCTGTATCATGTTTATGTTGTAGATCTCAAACAACACAACACTGCCCAACCTTGGGCACCCTCTTCAAAACCCCCATGCCACACCATGGTTGAAACCGTTCCTGATCACACCCTTGCTATGTATGTTGATCTTCCCAATGGGGATCTCTATGTCCAACAAGCTACTTGGAACCACACCTATCACCAGATTATCAAAACTGGCTCTAGGTTTCATCAAACACACCCAAAGCTTGTTTTCAAGCTTATCACAGCCACAGAACTTGCAGCTGCTGCTGAGAAGGCCAAACCAAAAGTCACCCTCCTCAATGCATATAAAGAATTCACATCTGTCTTCATCAAGGAATCTGCCAATTCCCTTCCCCCCTCCAGGCCATATGACCATGAGATGAATGTCAAAGAACCATTTACCCCAAAGGTTGGAAAACTCTACCCACTTACCTCTGATGAAAAGAAAGCCACTGAAGATTTTATCAACAAGAATCATGCCGCCAGCAAAATCTGCCCCTTGAATTCCCCACAAGCATCACTGTTTTTCTTTATCAAAAAGAAAGATGACAAACTTTGCCCTTGTCAAGACTACCAATACCTCAATGAACATACCATTTGAGAAACCTACCCTCTTCTGTTAATCTTGGACCTCCTAGACAAACTCAAAGGAGCTCGCATGTTCACCAAATTCAATATATGATGGGAGTATAACAATGTATGTATTAATAATGGGCACCAATGAAAAGGTGCCTTTCTAACACATAAAGGACTCTTTGAATCAATGGTTATGTTCTTCAGCATGATTAATTCCCTCACTACTTTTTAACAATTCATGAACAACTCCTTCCGTGATATGATTGCAGAAGGATGGTTGATAAATTACATGGACGACTTACTTATCTTCTCACCAGACAATGAAAGTCATACTGAATGCATCCACCATGTCCTTCAACAGATAATGAAACTCAATCTCCATCTCAAATTGGAGAAATGTCAATTCACTGTCCCCAAGGTTGAATACCTTGATATGATCGTTAAAGAAGGGCAACTTGCCATAGACCCCATCAAACTCAATGGCATCACCAAGTGGCCTATGTCATAGAAAGTCAAAGACATTTACTTCTTCCTTAGCTTCGCTAATTTTTATAGACAATTTATCCCTGGATAATCCAACATTGCCTGTCCTCTTATTAACCTCATCAAGAGGACCATGCTCTGGTCTTGGTCCTCTACCTAGCACAAGGCTTTCAAGCAGCTCAAACAGCTGTTCCTTTATAAACCCATCTTTTTTATGCCTGATCTTTCTCGCCCCTTTGCCATGGCTATTGATGCTTCAAAATACATATTGGAGGATATTTTATTACACACTGATGCAAATGAGGATTGGCACCCCTGTTTCTATTTATCTCAAATATTTGCCTCCACAGAATGAAACTACAACATCCACAATAGGGAGCTCTGGGCTGTTATTGTTATGCATGGCCTTGGGTAAGATTGCACATAGACCTACTGAGCCTAGCAACTAGCAGGGACAAGGGTGAAGAGAGGTCGCGGTTGAGAATATCCATGCAAGGTGTTTGACCGTGGGGTTGCCAACTGAGTATCCATCCAACAGTTTAGTTGGATAGTCAAGGTGTCTACACCTAGCTTGGTGATAGGGTCAAGGGTTCAAGGGAGAGACATATGGAGATGACGAGTTGTCATGTGAAGCATTCACTTGATAGTAGAATGAAGACTAATAGAGTGGATTGCTAGTGCTAACTAGGCAGAAGCCATAGGTAGAACTAGGTTAAAGAAAGAGAAGAGAATGCCCTGTTGAAGGGTTCATATAGTGATGTAGAAGCATGACAGTTACATGTCACAATAGTTAAGGGCTGGCATGGGGGGAGACAGTAGAATGTGAAAGAATATCATGGAACCCACACATAAAAGAACAATGTTAAGGGCTGGCACATATGACATAAGAAGATTAGAAAGAAATGAGTACCTGCATGGTGGAGGAATAAGCACGCTTACGAGAGGTATGGAAGGTCATAGAATAACATGGAAGGATGAGGGTTAAGCATAAGAAAAGGAAAGAGTTAGTCCAATAAAGTAAGTAAAGAAAAAGAGGTAACCCTGCAAGTGAATCATAACATTACCCCCTTAGTAACTCCAAAGCTACAGTGAGGATTCCTTACAATTCCCTAAAAGTGGGTCCCAGGGAGCCAGTGATGTTGGGGTGTCCAACATCATCTAGTTCATCTCCATCCTCATAAGTGTTATGATTCGCTTGCAGGATGAACACTTTTTCTTTTCTTTCATTATCGGATTGATACTTTTCTGTTCTCACACTTAATGTCACTCATTCCACGTCATTCTATGACATTCCATATCCCTCATAAGTGTGCTTATCCTTCACTGTGCAGGTACTTGTTCTCTTCTGTCCTTCTCACGCTGTATGCGCCGGCCCTTAATGTTTCTCTCTCACACATAGGTTCATTATTGTTCTATCCGTTTCTAATGCTGTTTCCCATGCCAGCCCTTAACCTGTGACATGTAACTATCACACCGTTTCTCTTCACTATATAAACCCTTCAACAGGGCCCTTTGTTTCTCTTCCTTAGCTTAGTTCTACCTATGGCTTCCTGCCTAGTTACTCTACGCAATCTATCTCTGTTCCTCATGTCTCTGCTCTACCATTAAGTGTTACAATTCACTTGCAGGACAAACACTTTTTCTTCTCTTATGATATTGGACTAATATCTTTCTTTTCTCATGCTTAAACTCATTCCTTTCATGTCGTTCTACGACATTCCATACATCTCATAAGCGTGCTTATCCTCCACCATGCAGGTACTCCTTTTCTTCTGATCTTCTCATGCCGAATGTGCTGGCCCCTAATGTTTCTTTCTCATGCGTGGTTTCGCTATTGGTTTCTCTATTTCTAACACCACTTCCCATGCCGGCCCTTAACAGTTGTGACATGAAACTGTCACACCCTTACTTTACTATATAAACCCTTCAACAGGGTTCTTCACCTCTCTTCCTCAGCTTAGTTCTATCTATGGCTTGTTACCTAGTTAGCACTAGCAATCCACTTACCTTTGCTCCTTGTGTCTTCGCTCTACCATTAAGTGAGCACTTCATATGATGGCTCACCTGCCCTCATGTGTCTATACCCTCGACCAAACAACTTGCTAGCCAAGCTAGGCAGCAATTACCCTTGACCTGTCAAACCTTTGACGGTGCTCTCAACCCAGCATCCCCACAGCTGGCTCTACGTCGTCATATACACAAACGATTGAATCCCGTTGACCCTACTAGGTGTTAAGTAGGTCTACACACGACCTTACCAAAGGCCATGCATAACAAAAGAACTAAGCTACCTCCTTGTTCAGATACTATCATGTACACCGCCCACCATAGCTTCCCACCGAAACACTCACACCACTGATCCACATTGGAATCCCTGAGAACCTTCACGCACCTCGCACTCTGACTCCTCCGACACCCCCAACAATCCCAATCAAGCATATTGGGATGAAGACCCTGATGAGCCATTATTAGACTCAGACAAAGAAATCACTACTCGTAACCTTGCTCACAGTTTCTCTGCCTTAGTGTAGATACCTCGTCCGCAGACTCCCCCATCCTCGACACCCAGACATCAAACCGATCACATCTTTCCCCTGATTCTCTGCCTGCCATCTCCCACTATATCCACCAAACCTCTCAAACTCTGCATCAGTATCCTAGAAAAGTACAATGGAGATTACAAAACAGCCAAACAATGGCTTGACTTAGTCGCCTTCTACCTTAACGTCAATGCTGAGGTATACACCACTGACCCAAAGCACATCACCTTTGCGCTCTCATACATGACTAGAGGTCCTGCACTCACATGGGCCAACACCTTCCGAGCATCAAAGATCACAGCCGATGGCTCGATTTCGATGGGCTCGTGGTCAGACTTCTGTGATGCCTTCATCCTGGCATTCAAACACTACAATACTACCAGCAACGCAATTGCCTGGCTCACCACTACCTGCATGACTGCCATCAAGAACAGCAGATACTCCCCCTCACTCACGGAATACAATGCTCAATTCCAGAACCACTGTGCCATCACAGGCATCACTGACGACAATGTCCTCATTGGCTATTACTCAGTCACCATCCCAGACACCCTCATGCACCATATCTTAGCCATGGAAGTAGTCCCTACCACCATAGACACTTGGCTAAAGAAGGCCGTTACCTTCCAAACTCACATGAAGTGTGCCAGAGAAATCACCACTCACCACAAGACCCCTTCCCGCCACATGTACCATCAGTACACTGCCCCAAACCCCACCAAGGACCCCAATGCCATGGATGTCAATGCTATCTGCCTCCAATGACTCACCCCCACAGAGCGAGAACAATGCTGCAAAGAAGGGAGGTGCTTCCATTGCTGCCAGAAAGGACATCGGGCTAACGCCTGCCCCACGTTTACCTCAAACTCCCTGAGGCTGAAGAAAGTCATCCGAAAGATGAAAGAAGCTGAAGTCAAGAATGAAGAAGAAGTCCCTCGACTACAAGAGATAGATGATGAAGACAATGAAGAAGAATCAAAGATGTCTTGCATTGTCTTTACCTCCTAGGATTTTTGAAACGGAATACTGCCTCGACGTCAGTAGTTCCTCCTATTATGTGTGTGCCTATAATTGTATCCATGTCCAAGAAATCAATGAGAATCCCTTTGCAACTCATTGACCCTTTGCACACCATGAAAACCGTTGACACCCGAGCTCTCATCGACAGCAGGGCAGATATCAACTGTCTTGACTGGGATTTCGCCCGAAAACATTGACTTCCCCTTGATAAACTCCCGATGTTACAGCTATATATTTTTCACCCTTTACTTTGCGCATACGAACACTTTCTTTATCTTATCAAGGGAAAACCTGACTTAGACACTATGCCAGACACAGGGGGTCTACGGGCCCTTCTAGATTAATGGGCTTCACCTTCGAGCTCTTCACCTTTCACCCCACTAATCACAACACATATTTAATACATCGTGATCATCACAGACCTCACATCAGTCACCCCATCACTGTGATGTGATCCCTTATCTTTAATTACTGTTGACACCTTCTATTCCACCCACCCGCAGCAGATCAACAGCTGGTAACCTTATGTATATATTAATCTCCATTACAGGCTGACTCCTCATGTCAATCATGTTGGGCCTAGGGGATGGACTTATGTAGATACGTATCTAGATCGGTACATAACATGTATCTACACGAAGAATAGTATATAAAGCAAAACTAGACGAAGCTCAGTCTCCAGTTTAGTTCTCTTGTTCCCTGCCTACAAAGTTCCCTTCTTAAGATAGTCCTTCCACTCGATGTTTAGAGATAGTGATTGCCCTGCAAGATTGTAGTCGCAACACCTGATGCCTATCCCTGTTAATAACATTGACCAAACCCCAAATGCCAAAGGAGCCATTCGCTACACCACTTCTTTGTTTACAAACATCGATGGGATTGCCCAACACATATGCTTCCACATTATGTACTGTGGGTCTGAGAATGTCACTCTCAGAATGCCTTGGCTTCGCCTCACCAACCCGGTCATCGATTGGTCACTGCAAACAATTAACATCCCTGAAGCGGTGGACGAGTCTGCCTCTCTCTACCACATCCATGTCACAGACTTAAAATAGCATGAAGACATCCAACCCTGTGTATCTTCCTCAAAGCCACCCCACCATGTTATGGTCAAAACTATTCCTGACCATACCCTCTCTATGATTCTCAATATGCTGGATGGAAATCTATACATTCGCCGTGCGCTCTATAATAACTCCTGTCAACAAGTCCTCAAATTGGGGTCCTGATACCATCAGACCCACCTAAAGCTTGTTGCCAAGCTCACCACTGCGACTGAACTTGTGGCAGCTGCTGAGAAGGCCAAGCCAAAAGTTACTCTACCCGATGCATACAAAGACTTTGCCCCTGTTTTTGCCAAAGAATCTGCTGACTCTCTCCCCCCATCCCAACCCTATGACCACGAAATCAACGTCAAGGACTTATTTACCCCGAAAATCAGCAAGCTCTACCTGCTTACCCCCAACAAAAAGAAGGCCATTGAAGACTTTCTGAGTGAAAACCTCACTGCTGACAAGATTCGCCCCTCAAACTCTCCTCAAGTGTCACCATTCTTTTTCATCAAAAAGAAGGATGGCAAACTCCACCCTTGTCAATACTACTGTTATCTCAACAAACATACCATTCATGATGCTTACCCGCTACCTCTGATCTCCAACCTCCTCAATAAACTCAAGGGAGCTCACGTTTTCATCAAGTTTGACGTATGATGGTGATATAACAATGTAAATATAAAGGATGGGCACCAATGGAAAGGTGCCTTCCTCATCCATAAAGGGCTTTTTGAACCGATAGTTATGTTCTTCAGCATGACTAACTCCCTTGCAACCTTCCAATGCTTCATGAATGACTCCTTCCGCGATATGATCACCAAAGGGTGGTTGGTCATTTACATGGACAATCTCCTCATCTTCTCCCCTGACGACGAAACTCATACTGAACGCATATGCCGTGTCCTTCAATGAATGACAGAGCTCGATCTCCATCTCAAACTGGAGAAATGTCAATTTGCTACCTCGGAAGTCGAATACCTTGGCATGATTGTCAAAAAGGGACAACTCGCTATGGATCCCATCAAGCTGGATGGAATCGCTAAGTGGCCAATGCCACAAAAAGTCAAAGACATCCATTCCTTCTTGGGCTTCGCTAACTTCTACAGACGTTTCATCCCTGGTTACTCAAACATCACCCAACCACTCATCGATCTAACCAAAAAGACCATGCCTTGGACTTGGGGTATCGCACAACAAACTTCCTTTGAACAACTAAAAGAGTTGTTTCTCCATAAGCCAGTCCTTTTTATGCCTGATGTCTCTCGACCTTTTGCCATGGCCACCAACGCTTCTAAATATGTGTCAGGTGGTATTCTGTTACAAACCGATGCGAACAGGGATTGGCACCCCTGTTCTTACCTATTGCAATCCTTTTCATCTTCAGAACACAACTATAACATCCACGATCGGGAACTCTTGGCCATTATCTGCGGTTTCAAAGCCTGAAGGCAATACCTTCACGGCTCTCCATTCTCTGTCACAGTTTTCTCGGATCACAAGAATCTAACATACTTCCGACACCCCCAGGATCTCAACCGACATCAGGCCCGCTGGCTCCTGGACCTTGCCAATTATGATTATTCAATCAGGACCCACTTTTAGGGACTTGTAAGGAATCCTCACTGTAGCTTCAGGTTACTAAGGGGGTAATGTTACAATTCACTTGCAGAACAAACACTTTTTCTTCTCTTACGATATTGGACTAATATCTTTCTTTTCTCATGCTTAAACTCATTCCTTCCATGTTGTTCTACCATTAAGTGAGCACTTCATATGATGGCTCACCCGCCCTCGTATGTCTGTACCCTTGACCAAACGACTTGCTAGCCAAGCTAGGCAGCAATTACCCTTGACCCGTCAAACCTTTGACAGTGCTCTCGACCCAGCATCCCCACGGCTGGCCCTACATCATCATATATACAAACAACTGAATCCTATTGACCCTACTAGGCATTAAGTAGGTCTACACACAACCTTACCAAAGGCCACATGTAACATTAAGTGAGTGCTTCACTCAATAGCCCATCCACCTTTGTGTGTCTTGAACACTTGACCCTACGACCCGCTAGTCAAGCTAGACAGCAGTTGCCTTTGACCCGTCAACACCCTTGATGGTACCCTTAACCCAGCATCCCCACGGCTGGCCCTACATCATCATATATATGAACGACTGACTCTTTGACCCTGCTAGGTGTTAGTAGGTCTGCACATAACCTTATCAAAGGCTATGTGTAACAAAAGAACTAAGCTATCTCTTTGTCCAGATACTATCACATATGCTGCCCACCATAGCTTCTCACTGAAACACTCGAACCACTGATCCGCATTGAAACCCTTGAGAACCTCTGTGTACCTTGCACTCTGACTCCTTTGACACCCTCAACGATCCCAACCAAGCATATTGGGATGAAGACCCTGACAAGCCTTTACTAGACTCTGACAAAGAACTTGCTACTCACAACCTTGCCCACAGTTTTTCTGCTTCTGTGCAGATACCTTGTCCCCAGACTCCTCCATCTCCAACACCCAGATGCCAAACTGGCCATATTTTCCCTTCAATCCCTCATCCCCCATCTTCCACTATGTCCACGAAACCCCTTGAACTTTGCATTGGCACTCCCAACAAGTACGATGGCAACTACAAGATGGCCAAACAATGGCTGGACTTCATTGTCTTTTACCTCAATGTCAATGCTGAGGTATATACTATAGACCTCAAGTGCATCGCTTTTGTGCTCTCATATATGACTAAGGGCCCCATGCTAACATGGGCAAACACCTTTCGAGCATCAAAGATCACAGCCAATGGCTCGATTTTGATGGGCTCCTGGTTTGACTTCTGTGATGTCTTTACAACAGTGTTTAAACACCATGACACCACCAGCAATGCATGACTTGCATGACCACCATTAAGAACAGTGGTTATTCCCCTTCACTAACTGAGTACAATGCTCAGTTGCAAAACCACTATGCCATTGCTGGCATAGCAGACCACAATGTCCTCATTGGCTATCACTTGGCCACCATCCTCGAAGCCCTCATGCACCACATCCTGGCCATGGAGAAAGTTACCACCACCATTGACAATTGGTTGAAGAAGACAGTCACCTTCCAAACCCATATGGAGTTGTTGGCCTTTATGATTTTCGACACTCTTATGGTTTGAACTCTTGACCTCATAATTTGCCACTTCAGTGATTTGAACTCTTGACTTCATTATTCTCCTTTGTCATGATTTGAATACTCGACTTCAGTTGTGGCTGACCTATTTACCTTTGTTTACAAATGGATGCTCATAGTTTAGGAGTCACTGTGTTTTTCCTCCTTGATTACTCACAGTGAACTCCAGTCCATGCTCCTAGAAGCCTATTGAGGACACCCACAAGCTCTACTTTCACTTTCCATCCATTATCAGGAGTGCACGTGAGAAATCGCTGCTCGTCACAAGACCCCCTCCCACCACATGTATCACCAATACACCGCCCCAACCCCTACCAGAGACCTCAATGCCATGGACTTTGACACCGTCCACCTCCAATGACTTACCCCCGCAGAATGAGAACAATGCCGGAAAGAAGGTAGATATTTCTGCTGCTGCCAGAAAGGACATATGTCCTCTGCCTACTCCACGTTCACATCAAACACCCTGAGGCCAAAGAAGATCGTTCAAAAGGTCATAGAAGTAGAAGTTGAGGACGAAGAAGAAGTCCCTTGACTACAAGAGATTGACGAAGAAGATAAAGAACCAAAGGTGTTTCATGTTGCCTTTACCTAGGATTTTTGAAACGGAACGCTGCCTCAACATCAGTCATTCCTCCTATTACGTGTGCACCTGTACTTGTATCCATGTCCAAGAAATCGATGTGTATTCCCTTGCAACTCATTGATCCTTCACACACCATGAAAACTGTCGACACCTGTGCCCTCATTGACAGCAGGGCAGACATTAACTGCCTTGACTGGAGCTTTGCTCAAAAATATAGACTTCCCCTCAATAAACTCCTAACTCTGATCCCCGTAAACAACGTTGACCAAACTCCCAACACCAAGGGGGCCATCCAATACACTGCATCACTCTTCACCAATATTGATGGGATCGCACAGCATGTGCACTTCCATATCATGTACTGTGGGTCCGAGAATGTGATTCTTGGTTAAAACTTATAAACCTGTCCATTGATTGGTTGTCACAGATGATCAACATTCCAGAATCAGTCGACGAATCTGCTTTCCTCTATCACATCTATGTCGCCAATCTCAAATGACATAATGATGCTCAACCCTAGACACCCCTTCCAAAACCTCCACGCCATGTCATGGTCGAAACTGTCCCCAACCACACCCTCTCCACATATCTTGATATGCTCAATGGAAACCTCTAAGTCCATCGTGCATTATACAACAACTCATGCCAACGGGTTCTCAAGTCAGGCTCCTGGTACCACCAGACTCATCTGAAGCTTGTTGCAAAGCTCACCACTGCCACAGAACTGACAGTAGCCACTGAGAAGGCTAAGCCAAAAGTCATCCTCTCTGATACCTACAAAGAATTCATGTCAGTCTTTGCCAAAGAATCTGCCGATTCCCTCCCTACTTCTAGACCATACAACCATGAAATTAATGTCGAAGAATTGTTTATGCCCAAGATCAGCAAACTCTACCCACTCACCCCAGACAAGAAGAAAGCCACCGAAGATTTCCTCAATGAGAACCTTGCTGCCAGCAAGATCCACCTCTTGAACTCCCCTCAAGTGTCACCATTCTTCTTTATCAAGAAGAAGGACAGTAAGCTTTGCCCCTGCCAAGACTATAGATACCTCAACAAACACACTGTTCACGATGCCTATTCCCTTTCTTTAATCTCTGATCTCTTAGACAAGCTCAAAGAAGCTCAAGTCTTTACTAAATTTGATGTATGTTGGGGATACAATAACATACATATAAAGGACGGGCACTAATGGAAAGGTGCCTTCCTTACTGACAAAGACCTCTTTGAACCTATGATAATGTTCTTTGGCATAACCAACTTCCCCACAATGTTCCAGTGATTCATAAATGACTCCTTCCACAATATGATTGCTGAAGAATGGTTGGTTATTTACATGGATGATTTACTTATTTTCTCCCCAGACAATAAAACCCATACTGAATGAACCTGCCATGTCCTCCAATGGATGACAGAACTTGATCTCCACCTCAAGTTGGAGAAATGCCAATTCGCTGTCCCAGAAGTCGAATATCTCAGCATGATCATCAAGGAGGGACAGCTTGCCATGGACCCTGTCAAACTTGATGGTATCACCAAGTGGCCTACTGTTATGATTTGCTTGCAGGATGAACACTTTTTCCTTTCTTTCTCTCTTGAACTAATCTTTTACCTTCTCACGCTTAACTTGTAACCTTCCATGTCGTTCTACAACATTCCATATATCTCATAAGCGTGCTTATCCTCCACTGTGCAGGTACTTTTTCTCTTCTGCTCTTCTCACACCATATGTGCTGGCCCTTAACTTCTCTCTCTCATGCATGGATTCTCTATGATTCTTTCATATTCTATCGCCGTTTCTCATGCCAGCCCTTAACCATTGTGATGCATAACCATCACACTCCTACTTCGCTATATAAACCCCTCAATGGGACCCTTCTTTTCTTTCCCTTAGCTTAGTTCTACCTATGGCTTCCCACCTAGATACTCTAAGCAATCTATCCTTGTTTCTTGTCTCTTTGCTCTACCATTAAGTGAGTGCTTCACTCGACAGCCCATCCACCTTCATGTGTCTTGACCCTTGACCCCACAACCCGCAAGCCAAGCTTTGCTGTGGTATCCTTAGACCTGTCAACACTCTTGACAGTACCTCAGACCCAGTATCCCCACAGCTGGTTCCCCGTTGTTATATATACGAACAACTGACTTCCTTGACCCTACTAGGCATTAGTAGATCTACGCATAACCTCACCAAAGGTCACGCATAACACCTACACCACAGAAAGTCAAGGATGTTAGTTCATTCCTAAGCTTCACCAACTTCTATCATCAATTCATCCCCAGATACTCAAACATCACCCGACCCCTCATTGACCTCATCAAAAAGACCATGCCCTGGTCTTGGTCACCCATGCAACAAGCTGTCTTTGACCAGCTTAAGGAATTGTTCCTTTGTAAGCCTGTACTTTTCATGCCTGATATTTCTTGCCCCTTTGCCATGGCCACCAATGCCTTAAAACATGTGTCAGGAGGCATTTTATTATAATCCAATGCGAATAGGAATTGGCATCCCTGTTCTTACTTATCACAGTCATTCTCCTCCACAGAACAGAACTATGACATCCACGATTGGGAGCTCTTGGCTGTTATATGCAGTTTCAAAGCCTAGAGATAGTACCTCCATGGCTCTCCCTTCCCCATCATAGTCTTTTCCAACCATAAGAACCTCACATATTTCTCCTGTCCTCAAGACCTCAACCAACATCAAGCCCGTTGACTCCTTGACCTCACTGACTATGATTATTCCATTACCCACGTCCCTAGTTCTCAACTTGCAGGCCCTGACATCCTCTCCCATTGACCAGATCTAATCCCTTGCACTGACTCCGACAATGTCAGTGTCACCCTCCTCCCTGATGTGCTCTTTGTCCACCTCATTGATTCCACACTCTCAAACCACATCACATCTGCCTCTGCCTCTGATGACCTCATTCTCCACAAACTACAGGAGATCGAAGTTATGCTCCCTTCCGTCGCCTGCTTCTGCCTCTCTGACTGGCAGTTTGCCGATGGCATTCTCCAATATCAGAATCATGTCTATGTTCCCCCCAACTATGACCTTCGCTGCACTATTGTTTCCTGGAACCATGATCACAACTCTGCTGGTTATCCTGGCTATCTTAAAACCCGTCAACTAGTCATCAGTGAGTTCTGGTGGCCTGGCCTTGCCTCTTTCATTTGTTCCTATGTTGATGGCTGTGCTGTCTGCCAGTGTAACAAGGCAAACACCCATCCTACTTCTCCTCCACTCATCCCTATCCCGTCCTCATGCTCTTGTTATGATTTGCTTGCAGGATGAACACTTTTTCTTTTCTTACTATATCAGACTAATACTGTTACGATTCGCTGCAGGGTCTACTCTTTTTCTTTGCTTAGTATTACAAACTGACACTCATCTCCTTTCTCACGCTTAACTTCACTTATTCCATGACGTTCTACGACGTTCCATACTTCTCATAAGCGTGTTTATCCCTCACCGCGTAGGTATCCATTTACCTTCTGCTCTTCTCATGCCGAATGCGCCGGCCCTTATGTCTCTTTCTCATGCGTGGTTTTGCTACTGGCTTCTGCTCTTCTCACGCCGTTTACCGCGCCGGCCCTTAACATTGTGACGCGTTACCATCACATCTTTACTTCGTTATATAAACCCTTCAACCGGGTATATCTCCCTTTTCCCTAACCTAGTTCTACCTACGGCTTGCACCTAGATAGCTCTAGCAATCTAACTTGTGTCTTTGTTCTACACTTGAGTGAATGCTTCACCCGACAGCACTCTTCGTGCCCTCGTGTGTCTCACTTCGAACCTCCGACCCTATCACCTGTGTGGCATAGGACCCTCTGACTACTTGCACTACGCAGGTAGAACAATGACCCAGCAACCCCACGGCTGGTCTACCTTGGACGGATATTCTCAACCGTCACT
The DNA here is from genome assembly GCA_038094595.1 of Pulveroboletus aff. annulatus. Taxonomy (NCBI): domain Eukaryota; kingdom Fungi; phylum Basidiomycota; class Agaricomycetes; order Boletales; family Boletaceae; genus Pulveroboletus; species Pulveroboletus aff. annulatus. The sequence goes on from JBBPTX010000153.1 coordinate 52,582, forward strand.
CTCGCTCCCTCGACTCTAGACCTCGTAGGTCTACGCGCGACCATACCCAAGGGTCACGCGTAACAAATACTTTCCACTTCTCACGCTTAACCTCACTTATTCCACATCCTTCTATGACATTCCATATCTCTTGTAAAGTGTGCTTATTCCCTCACTACGCAGGTACTTGTTTCTCTTCGGCTCTTCTCACACCATATGCACCAGCCCTTATTCTTTTTCTCTTCCACGTGGATTCTATGATAATCTTTCACATTCTACTGCCGTTTCTCATGCCAGCCTTTAACTAACGTGACACATAACTGTCACACTTTTACCTCACTATATAAACTCTTCAACAGGGCTCTTCATCTCCCTTTCTTAGCTTAGTTCTACCTACAGCTTGTCGCCTAGTTAGTGCTAACAATTCACTTGTCTTCTCCTCCTAAGTCTTCATTCTACTATTAAGTGAACACTTCACATTTGGCTCCTTGCCTTCACGTGTCCTTGAACCTCCTTGAATCTTTAACCTGCTTATCAAGCTAGACAGCGGTTATCTTTGACCCGTCAACCATCTTGATGATACTTTCGACCTGGCATCCCCATAGCTAGCTTACATCGTCGTATACACGAATGATTGAACCCTTGACCCTACTAGGCATTAGTAGGTCTACGCACAACTTTGCCCAAGCCACATGTAACAGCTCTCATCCCTTCCAGCAGCTCTCCTGTGATCTAATCACCAATCTTCTGCTGTCTGGGGGATTCGACTCATTATTGGTTGTGGTGGACCATGGCCTTACTAAGGGGGTAATCCTTTGCCCTATCAAGAAATCTATCACTGCCGAGGGCATAGCAGTGCTCTTTTTCCACAAAGTCTACCTCTGTTTCAGCCTCTATGACAAAATCATCTCTGACCGTGGACTGCAATTCACCTCCACTTTTACCAAAGAACTTGACCGCCTTTTGAACTATGACCTCTCCCTCTCCACAGCATACCACCCTCAAACCAATGGCGAAACTGAACGAGTCAATCAGGAAGTTGAAACATACCTCCACATTTACTGTGGGGATCACCCTTCTACTTGATCTGAACATGTCTCCCATGCTGAATTTACACACAATCACTGCCCCCACTCCATCACCAGCAAATCCCCATTCTATGTATCTCATCATGGGATATGAACCCCATGCCCTTCCCTCGATAATCACTAATATCCATATTCCTGCTGCTGAATCCCACCTTAAAGAACTAACCGCTCTGAGAGAGGAAGCCCTTGCATCCTATGAACTTGCACACCAAGTCATGGTGTCTGTTACGACTCATTGTGCCAGGAGCATGTTCCCTTTCTCTTTCTTTAAATCTCTTGTGCATACACTCACATTTCCGCTCTTCTTTGGTTGCCCGTGCCAACCCTTTACTCTTGTCCCTCGGCTCTCTGAGGTCTTACTCACGTACATCACCGAACTGACGTGTTCTTGTGCACTTATCTCCATGTGTTGCCTTATCGCATACATGTTTTCCTCTTTTCTCGCCGCATGCACCGGCACATTGCGTTTCACTCTCACGCATGGGTTCTCTCACATTCTCCCTTGTTTTTTCACATTCTATTGCTGCTTCCCATGCCGGCCCTTAACCCATACCCTTGACCCTGTGACATTATGGTCACATTGTCACTCTTCACTATATATACCAGTCGATCTGGCCTTATGCCTTTCCCTTAGCTTGACCTTTCCTGTGTATAGGTCTAGCACCTTACCTCAAAATAGAAAGCCTCCTTCAAATCCCCACCTCTACAAGTCTCTAGTTTGACTCTTGAATGAACTCTGCACATTTGAGACACCCTCTCGATGCCCCTTCGAAACCCTCGAGCATCCTCGTTACACTATCACCGCCACCCTTAATTGGATGGTTGAACCCTCGACCCCCAGCTAGGTCTTTAGCAGGACTACGTGCGACCCCACCTGGGCCACACATAACAGTGTCCAGGTCCAAGTTGAAATTCATTCCCTTTGAGAAAGGACAATGAGTTTGGTTGGAGATCAGGAATCTTAAAAGGTTCATCCAAGATCTGAAGTTCACTGTGAAATGCAAAGGCCCCTTCATTATCTCTGACATCATCTTCCCTGTCTCCTATCGCCTTCAACTTCCCCAAACGTGGAAAATTCACAACACATTCCATGCTTCGTTTTTATCGCCCTATCATGAAAACGATGTCCACAGCCCGAACTTCCCTACACCACCCCTGGATCTTGTTGAAGGACAAGAGGAATATGAAATTGAGCAAATCATACAGCATTGAGGTATGCTGTCGGCCTGCCAGTACCTGATCTGATGGAAAGGGTACTCTGCAGAAAAAGAGTCTAGGGAATCCGAGCAGAACTTAAAACATTCGTCAGAGTTACTCGATGACTATAAAAGATGACATCCCCATGCTTTCACCCTCTCACCCACACCTCCATCATGGCACAAATAACCCCACTCCACCTTCTTCTAATAGCCATCAAATTCTTCCATGTCGACACCCCTGCCACTATACCCTCCATGAATCCCAACACTGTCCGCCTTCCCACTACTGACCTTGAGAGGGTCCCTCCTACTTGCCTTGCCGCCCCTCAACCTGTCAACTTCGCCACTCTTGTTGGTGATGTTCCCCAGTTCCACATCTCCCCCATCTCAGGCAGGATTCAATCCTTGCCATCGTTTACACCTCCGCCCTATTGGGAACCTTCTACCCAACCCTCCTCATTCCTAGGCATTCATCATCCACAGCTTGTCTGCATGCCTAGCTCAGACTCCCTCATCGCCCATTCTGGATGGGATTCTCAGATGCCCTTGGACATTTCTGCTCATCAACATGTTAATCACCTCCAGGAGGAGCACTTCACTGATAAGAATTATGTTCATTTTCATATGCTTATGTCCAATGATTGCCTCCATGTTCCTATTAGTGTTTATTCTTCAGATGGTTCCCCTATTTATACTTGGTTCAAAACTGCAATGTAGTTGAATCATATCGCTGCATTTTATCTCTAGCTCAGGCCCGATCTTTCCTCATACAACCATTGGCAGGGCAATTCAGGACTTCATCTACTATGCACACTACCAGTTGTACTCACATGCCTTCCAAATGGATTATGATACTTTCCTCCTTGATGTTGACAACCACTTCTGAGACCTCAGTGCCATGGGTCAAGGACTTGGAAACAAAGTCCTGAGAGATGAATCACTGATCCATAGGCAAATCCTCAACAACTGGTGGACTAGTTATAATGGTCGTGACTGCATTTATCTCGGGCATCCCCATTTCAACCAACGGTGCTTCCAGTGCAATTGTCTCAGGCACACTCAACTATGCTGTCAGCAGCATGTCTGCATGGGATGCCTCCACTGAGCACCCGGTCACTCACTTGCCTGTTGCCTGGGCTCTTCTTGCCCCCTTGTGTCACGCCTCACCTCTCCTTGTGCTTCTTTTTCGTCCACTTCTATGCCACACCAACTCCAAGCCACATTCTGCAATGGACAAGTCATCTGTCGAACCACACCCCACCACACCTCTCATCAGTCGTCCTCCTCCTCCCAAAATTCATATCATCCTACACTATCCTCTCCATGCACCCCTTCCCCTTACGAGGATGGAGATGAATTAGATGATGTTGGTTATGCCAACATCACTGGTTCCCCAGGACCCATCTTTAGAGAATTGTAAGGAATCCTTGCCATAGCTTCAGGTTACTAAGGGGGTAATGTTATGATTCACTTGCAGGACAAACACTTTTTCTTTTCTTTTATTATCGGACTAATACTTTTCCATTCTCATGCTTAACATCACTCATTCCACATTGTTTTACAACATTCCATATCCCTTGTAAGTGTGCTTATCCTTCACTGCACAGGTACTTGTTTTCTTCTGTCCTTTTCACACTGTATGTGCTGGCCCTTAATGTTTCTCTCTCATGCATGGGTTCATTATTGTTCTATCTGTTTCTAACACTGTTTCCCATGCTGGCCCTTAACCTATGACATGTAACTGTCACACTGTTTCTCTTCACTATATAAACCCTTCAACAGGGCCCTTTGTTTCTCTTCCTTAGCTTAGTTCTACCTATGGCTTTCTGCCTAGTTACTCTAAGCAATCTATCTGTGTTCCTCATGTCTTCGCTCTACCATTAAGTGAGTGCTTCACTCAACAGCCCACCTGCCTTTGTGTGTCTTGAACACTTGACCCTACAACCCACTAGTCAAGCTAGATAGCAGTTGCCTTTGACCTGTCAACACCCTTGATGGTACTCTTAACCCAGCATCCCCACAGCTGGCCCTACATTGTCGTATATATGAACAACTGACTCTTTAATCCTGCTAGGCATTAGTAGGTCTGTGCGTGACCTTACCAAAGGCTATGCGTAACAATAAGGAGAGGGGGTGCATGGGGAAGTTGATGCTGGATGGTAAGAGTTTTGAGAGGATGAGGAAGAGTGTCTGGAAGGACAACGAGGAGTGGCTCTATGGATGATTTGTCCATTGTGGAACATGGCCTGGGGTTGGTGGGGAGTAAAGAATGAGGAGGGTACACATTGGTTAGTAATGCAAGAGGCGAGGGAGTGAGGGGGTCCTGGTGCTAGTCATTCACAGCCATGACATGTGTATTGTCTACATGTCAACTGGGTATGACTGAGGCAATGGCATTGGAAGCATTGCTAATTGTAATGGGAATGCCCAAGATGAATACAGTCTTGTCTATTTCGGCCTGTTCACCAGTTGTTGAGGGTTTGCCTATGAATTGACAAACTGTCTCAAAGGACCTCATTGCCAAGTCCTCGACCTGCAGTGGTGAGGTCTTGGAAGTGGTTATCGACATTGAACAAAAAGTTCTCATACCCTAACTGGAAGCTGAGGGAGTATAGGCTATACTGAGCATGATAGATGAAGTTCTGCATTGTTCTGCCAAGAGTAGTGTGAGGAAAGATCAGGCCTGAGCCAGAGATGAAGGTGGTGATGTGGTTCAGCTGCATGACAGTTTCAAACCAAGTATAGAAAGGGGATCCCATAGAAAAGTAAACACTAATAGGAATGTGAAGACAGTTGTCAGAAAGGAAAGTGTGAAAGCGAATGTCATTCTCATTGGTGAACCACTCTTCTCTAAGGTGGTGTTGCGTCTACAAATCTTTGCAGGCAACCACTTGGAATCTAGGCGTCGAGAGGAGCGTGTTCTTAAGATGTTACTTGTAGGAGAGGAACAAGAGAACTAGACTGGAGACTGAGCTCCGTCCAGTCTCGCTTTATATACTATCCTACATGTAGATACATGTTGTGTATCGATCTAGATACGTATCTACATAAGTCTATCCCCTAGGCCCAACATGATCGACATGAGGGGTCGGCCTGTAACGGAGATTAATATATACATGAGGCATCCAGCCGTTGATCTGCTGCGGGTGGGTGGAATGGAAGATGTCAACGGTAATTAAAGATAAGGGATCACATCACAGTGATGGGGTGACTGATGTGAGGTCTGTGATGATCACAATGTATTAAATAC